>BMAO01000146.1:0-26207 GCA_019973975.1 Trichonephila clavata
CAATATTGAACAGATTGTCAGAACAGTAATCTGGGCAAATGGTACTGTCTGATTTGGTCCCGTCATGGATACGAATTCATCATCATCATCAAGGACTATACATTAACTGGCATCCCCTCTCCAAACTATCAAGCCCAAAGGAGGACTCCGTGCTTCAACAGATTTAACGTGCACCAGTCCCGCTACAAGGGGAGTCTTCTGCGGTACTTGGGCACGTACTCACGACGCGCCGACAATGAGTTCGTGACCATAGTCGCTAGGCTACCACGACCACTGACAGGGGCATCTTAAAACTTCTAAAGGCCCTGGGCCCTTACGCAAAAGTTGACCCAATTTGCAGGAACGTCTAAACACTTCTTGATGCTCTGGGTCCCTACGCAAATGTAAACCCACCTATGACCCATAAAAGTAGACAGTGCAGAGCATACGCTATCAAATACTCGTACAAATCCGAAACAAATAAATATGCATGACTTACAATCGAACAAATTGGATCGACCCGACTGCGGCTTTTGAATGAATGAGTAATAATAGTATATGGTGGTAGGCCTAGCCCTATACAGGGACGACGGTCATCATATGTAGCCAGTTGACATATTGTCCGAAATTCCTAGTTTTGCGGCGAATACACCCGGAAATAACGCTTGATCGTTGAAATTATTCGAATCATGATCTTATTAAGGCTGAATCGAGAACGAGACGAGGCCCCCATTGTGAAAGAGGCCCTGGGGCCGGGTCCAGTTGGCCTATACCTTAAGACGTTCCTGATCACCGAGATCTTTGAAAGAAATGTTTTTAAAAAACATTTAACTAGAATGACTTTCCCACGGAAAGATTAACTTTATTTATATTCATTTTCATTCCTTATGTACAAATTTCTGGAATTATAATTGATGTTTCAATTTTATTTTGATATGCTTTGCATTACAATTTTGATGATAAATAAAATTTCTATATCATTTAGTTAAAGCATTTTTTTCCCTCAAATGTATGATTTTTGACAAATTTTTAAAATTTTATTTCTGTAGTAATTTTTTTTCCTTTTTGGAATTTTTTACAAATATTTTGATAAACGAGAAAAAGTAAGCAGATTAATTATTCAGTTGGGTATAACTAGTTTGAGAGTTTAAAGAGATATTTCTTTATGAAACTTTAGTTAATAATCAAGAAAGCGATATACATAACTTTATTACAAATTTAATTGCTTCTGAAATTAGAAAAATAAATTTTTGAAACCTTTGTGATATTATGCGTTGTTTAATTTCTGGAAAATATGTAAATAGTCACAAATGTTTGGACATTTTCTGTTTTTGAAGTATCAAACAAATGTTAAGATTGCAAATGTGTATTTTTTGTCAAAAACTTCGAACTTTCTATTGAAATTGACTCTATGCCATCTGAATTTAACGGAATTTGGCTAGCAAGAATTATCTCATATTCCACACTTTCTCAATTAACATCGCATTTAAATATTGAGATGGCAATAATTTTAGAACAAAAATACACATTTAACTATAAATATAATTTAGTAGTATACGAAATTTCCAATATTTTTTGTCTGTCAAATAAAACAGTAATAAAATTCTCGAAAGCTTTGAGAAGGTTAATATATGCTTATATTTAATGCACTTTTTATAGAATTTACTTGAAAAAAAAAATAAGATTAAAAATGCGAAAAAAGAATAAATTGAAGTGAAAAAGAATTTTAGTTAATCTTTCGTGTTCGGAAAATTCAAAGATGCATTCAAAAGAGAATAAACCACGTTCTATATAACTAGAAAAATATCTATAAGATTAAACTGAGAAAAAAATATAAGGCCGGAAGTAGCCATTTCTTGAAATTATCTCATTCGACTTATAGGGTCTTCAAGTCAACTTATTCAAGTAGATAAAAATTATTTATTGATCTGAATTTTTTCCACCAAAAATATATGTTTTTTATGCTCAGTTGTCCTGAAGAAATTTCATATTTCCAAGGTTTTTTCGATTGTGGTTCGAAAGTATGAGGCTTATGGTCAATAGAGCACACGAAGATGCGGTTAGGGAATTGCCCCCTTCTTCCCTCAATAGACAGATTTTTAATTTTTAGCATAAAGATTACGCTTCGACGCTTTTGTTAAGTGTATTTTTTAAAATAATCCCTCTCAAAGAAATTTGCGTAAGCCACTGATAGTCTCCAATATACTCGTTGCAATTCCCGCTATATTATCTACAGCAGTACAATATTCTGTTATGCTGCTCTGTTCGAATATAATTCAAATGTTCACTTCAGATATAAATATAAAAAGAGTAAGAAATCAATATTTAATTTGCAAATTGAGATTTCGTTAGCGGTCTAATAAAACTCATTGAAAACATGACAGAAAATATATTATTGATTCATGAAAGTACTATGATTAAATTTCACTTAAAAACTGACTTCTTCAGCTGTTACAAAATACAAGGAATACCTCTAAACAAAATATTTATTAGATTTTCATTTTCAAAATGTTTGAAATGTTTTTAAAGTATTATTATTGTAGAAATCTTAATCCTTTGTTGCCTTTTCTATTTATTTCATAATCTGAATTGAAATAATTATCTGTAGCAAATTGAAGACATTTAATATTGATCTAAGTTTATAATATAGTTCAACGTCCAATTCATTTAATTTGTCCAATATTTTGAGGTACGCATTAATCTCCATGAGTTCGATTAAATATATTTATCGGCATAAAATTTTGATAAAAAGATTTTTCGCTTCATTTTTCGTTCGAAACAAATTTCAAAACAGTACCACAAAAAAAGATTCGTAACATCAACAGATTTAGCTTAAAAAGAAAATAAGGATGATTTTAAATCCGAACTTCCAGAATTTGAATAGAAATTTGTTATTCATTAAGAATTCAGAACATTTTCGCAAGACGAATCGTTATTACGGACTACTATGGAAAATCTTTAAAGTCTTAGGAATCAACATTCACGAAAGTTCGAATACAACAAGCAAGTTGAGAAAAATAGTGACGAAACTTCCCCTCTTTTTATTGTGTATGATTCAAATTTTATGTTATATGGCTGTATAATATCATACCAATATAACATTGTGTCGATAGAAATTACAATAGTTGTGACTTTTAGTAGCATATTTCCACCCATCATCTGGTTAAGCACATTTGCGAAAAAATTTCAAATTCGGAACTTAGTAGAACACTATAAAAATGCAGGTCTTTTTCGTATAAAGAATATACACAATCAAGGAAGAGTTATCAATTTTGCTATTTACTACATAACAGTGATTTCGTTTACTTCGGCTACAGTTTGCTCGGTTATGGCTGCAGATGATCCTGTTTTAAGACGTTACTATGGCTTCTAATTCAGAAGAACTGGAGAAAACTTCGCCGCTATTTTGATTCGATTTGTTCTTACGCAGTTAATATTCTTTTGCCAGTACACTTTCACGTGTATAGTTTCTGTAATGTCTGGTGCTTTGTATTACAGTCTAAGTGAGCTGTTCCACCTCTTCCGTTCGGATTTGCAAGCCATTTCAGTTGTTGAACTTGATTATAAAACCATGCACACACACACACAAGTAAGGATGTGGCAGCATGTAAAACTGTTCGAAATTGCAAGTGAATTAGAGAGTACACTATCGACAGTTAGTTGTCTTTTATTTTGTTCACAAATAACCAGCGTATACATAGCTTTCGCCACTTGCGTCTTAATGGATGAATTGCATTTATCTACTGCCATGGTGTGGGAAAATATGCCACAGGTAACACTGATTCCAGCATCTGTTATTGGACTCACGTTTTGTGCTTGGAAGACATCTACTGAAATTAAAATTTATAGAACTTACCTTCAGTCACTTCAGGATCGCTTGATGTGCGAACTGACAACAAAACTTTGAAGTTGGTGAAGGTTATGATGAATAAGCACTTTCCTTTCATGTCAGCCTGCAATATTATAAAATTTACCCCGACTTTCTTAATTTCTGAGATTGGTACATTTTTGATTTATGGGTTGTTGGTTTTAAATTTGAAGCGTACCTAACAGAGCAAAAAGTTACAATAGAAGTATCCGTTTTCTGGAATATTGTTAATAGAAATAATTTGGTAATTTACAGGCAATATTTTTGTATAGTTTCCTTGATAGATGAATTGGTTTATTTAGTATTGTTTTATGCAGAATCTCGTAATTCTCACCCTTAAAAAATGGTTCAAATTTCTGTGTCCCATATTTCCGTACTATGTACTATTCATTGCATATTTCTAACCATACTTTTATTCTTATCTTTCATTCTCCTATTCACATTTACTCTTAACACATCACTCAATAAGTCCCGGGCCTAACTAAAAAAAAAAAATTTCTGCAAAACTGAACTTTATTTATCAAGATACTCCCCTTCAAGAGTGATACATGCAGCCCAGTGCTCTTTTAATTTTTTAATACCTTTTCGGTCGAACAAATTGTCTTTGCTCTCAAAATAGACTTCTACTTCGTAATCACTTCTACGTTTATACTAAACCTCTTTTCTGGCAGCATTCTTTTAAGATCTGTAAACGGCCAGTAATCCCTGGGTGTCAGATCTTGACTGTACGGTGGGTGGGAAAGTAATTCAAAGCGCGATTCGTTCAATTTGATCATCGTTTTCATGGACTCATGGCACGGAACATTGTCTTGGTGAAACAGTACTTTTTCTTTTGTATTTGAGGACGTTTTTTCTTTATTTTTTCATTCAGTTGATGCAATAACGCCGTGTAATATTCACTATTAATTGTTTTGCCTTTCTCAAAGTAGTCAATAAACAAAATTAAATGCGCATCCCAAAATACGGACGCCATAACCTTGCTAGCTGACGTTTGAGTTTTTGGTCACTTTGGACGCCTTTAACTGGCTTCTGTCCATTCAGCTGACGATCTTTTTGATTCAGGCGTGTAGTAATGGATCCATGTTTCATCCATTGTCACTTGTCTACGTAAACAATCCTGTTTATTTTGTTTAAACAGCTCCAAACAACGCTCTGAATCGTCGATGCGTTGTTGTTTTTGATCAACAGTGAGAAAACGCGGCACCCACTTTGAACACAGCTTTCTCATTGACAAATGATCATGCAAAATAGCAAGTACTCTGCCTTCTGATACCTTTAAATTCTCTGCTATCTCATGCAACTCAATTTATGATCGACTAAAACGATTTCATGCACTTTTTTGATGATTTCTGGAACTGCAGAATTTGGGCGACCTGAACATTCAACGTCGTTTATGTCTGTACGACCACGTTTTAAGTCAGCATACCATCTTTTAACAGTTGTTTGTGATGGAGCAGAGTCCGAATAACATTTATCAAGCCATTTTTTTGCTTGAACAGTGTTTTCCCCCATCAGAAAGCAATGTTTGATTAGCACACGAAATTTTTTTTTCATCCATGGTTTCCAAACAGTTGCCACTGTTGCCACAAAACACTTTATAACTAAACAAGATATTCTCGCAAAATTTTGACACGTGCCGTTTGAAAGTTAGTACTACTAAGTTAGGCTTAGAAAAGCTAGAAGGTAGCGCCATCTATATGTTAGGCCCGGAACTTATTGAGTGATGTGTTATCTTGTATTTTCTTACTATATTTGACATGCATTGCATTTTCATAGTTAAGACTTTCCTGCATTACAAAATATTTCGATTCATCTACAAAAGGTAAAAACACTAATAAAAATAGCACATTCTATTAGAGAATTTTTTCTCACTAATACACACACCCACACACACTTACATTCAAGTCCAAAACCATCTTGCACAACACATGCACAAAATCACGAATTTCTCAGAAGCTTAAGTATTTTATAGAATGATACATAGCACCATAACGCATATATCCAAAGGGAAAAAAATTAAGCATATAAGAATATAACATAAAACAATAAAAATGTGAATAATATATGACAAGTAGAGTTAAAGGGGGAAAGGAAGAATAGTTTAGGGGGGGGGAATAGCTAATGTATTTATAATAAGGAATGTGATGAAACGTACACACATATCACAATGTGATTTAAATCTGGAAATAACTTTGCTAGCCTTAGTATCGGGAACTTATTCTTTTACTTTATAGCAAAGCGATATTTAGTGCATCTAAATATGTAGGAGGAGTATATCTCTCCATGTAACTGCTTTTCCAAGGTAGTCTCAAATTTTTCATCTGGTTCACATCAGAAGATTTTATTGGGTATGGTGTTCACACTTTAGGTTGTGATGTGTTTCTGTTCCTGCTTCTCTCTAATCCCCTTTGACTACCCTCGGACCCGGCTAGATGTGTGGGGAGAACTGAATAATCAGTCGACATGATTCACTCTAATTATTTTATTGTCACAAAATATCAAGCAAGCACAGTAATAATCCAATTAAGAATGTTACTCAATATTCAGAGTACGAAGGTGAGACCCGTTAGCCTGGGGATAATATTACGGACCCTCAACTGATTTCACGATAACCTATACAAGCTCAATTTCAACTCCGCCGCGCTCTAATAAGTTATTCTTTAACTTCTATTTGAATAAGGCCCAGTATACCTGTACTCTTGTGAAGTCGAAGTCCTACTGTTGAGGCCTTTAATTATAATTCGATCACATCCGAGGGATCCTCTCTTGGAATTCTTCAATGGATACTTTTATAAACTTAGATTTGCACTCAATAAACTCACGATCCTCTACTCACCAACTAAATCTCAAAACTCGCGAATGCAGAATTTATATAATAAACTTAATTTGTGTGCATAATCACGTTTTCTTACCTTCGGTGAAAGTTGGTTGGTAAAAATGTTTCCCCAGAAGAGTCCCCAAGGGGTTAGTAATAGACGCGTATAGATCCGTCACAAGGTTCACTTTCAAAGAGTTCGTCAACTAAGTTTATTTGATGTGGACGGGTATTATCGTTCATAAATATATAAAAAAAGAATCAAAGCAATGTACACTTCTTAAAAGTCTTACGTAAGATTATAGAATTTGATCCCGATACTTCTGGTCGACCACAAATCCTTTGCTGGAAAAATGTATCGGTATATGTCCATCAAAAGCTATTCTTCTCATATCATACATGCACTATCCAAACGGTCTTTGATTCAACGATTACACAAATATTGATCATTATAATCACAATTTCTTCTAAAGCACAGGAAACACACTGTCCTTGTCAGATGACTGACTTCAATGTTGCTTTTTTGCATTGTTCTTGAGCAGACTGGAAAGAGGCTAGAAACTAGAGTTTTCTAGCCCTAGAACCTCCGAGACTTTTGCTTTTTTTAGGCATCCAATTTGGTCACCAAATATGGTGACTCGGTGTCCCTAGTGATCAAATTTATTGCCAGCTCTGTCACCAAGATCATTTTTGTTCATTTACTCTTATAGAAAGAATAATCTCCCTTAAGGCCGTATGACACGTACATTTTTCGTGCAACTTTTTGGCCCAACTTTTCGCCCAATCTGAGGGTGAAGGGTTGCCGTAAGCAAAACGACATGCTCTGATGTCAGCCGTGCTCTTTCTCTACATTAAAATATTACTCGCCGATTTTTCTGCTTCGAAAACGACCATCCAAAATTATTTCCTTTATTTCGCTCACGTTTTTGTTGATGGGCGTACACAGAAATGGAGCATTATTCTTTAAAATATTATACGCCGTTAAAATATTATACACCATTAAAATATTATACGCCGTTAAAATATTATACACCATTAAAATATTATGCGCCATATCTGATGCGTTTGATGAAACCAAAGCTACCATCTTTACCGCCATCTTGTCTATGATGTAAGGCGCCAAAGAACCCCACTTGCTGGAATTTGAAGCAACTTTTATTTAGAGTAACTTTTTCAGCTCACTGGGGAAAAGTTGTTCAGAGCCGTTGCTGTGGCAACTAGTAGAAATTGTTCGGAATTGGGTGGAAAATTGCTCCAATCGTGTGCGTGTGACAAGGCCTTTAGCCCACAAACGATCTTTCCTGCCACTATACCGTTTCAGCAGAGAATCAAGCAGAGTCAGATATTTCCGTAACAGTACACTATTTTTTATTAGTTTTGGTTATTGGTGATTTAATTTTTTATTTCACAATAATTCTAATACTTTTAAATTTATTATATGCTTATAAGTAAGCGGATAACTTTTTGATATTGTAAGATAGCTTAACTTACATATTTTTGTGCAAATCAGTTTTAACTTATTTTTTTAAACGGTACTTTCTTTAATCATTTTATTTCATCCCAATAATATTGGTACATAAACTGGAGGATTGAAGTCTTGAATTATGTTTAACCTTATAATCTTATCCCTAAGCGCAAGATATGCTGGTATTATTCTGGCAATAATACTTTGCTGATTTTTTCTTTACGTTAGATTTATAGAGCTCTTCTGTATATGTATATATAATGGTAGACGTGTGGGAGATTTTATTTATTGATTTACTCCATGTTGAGGCGATTTATTTCAAGCTGTTGAATGGAAGAGGCACATTTTGATATTCCAATTTTATTTCCTTTTGAGACATTTTATACGATTAACAACAAACACATACACATAACTAAAGGCGATTAACACAGTCACATAGTATTTACAATAAGTAGCAGTGACATTTCAAGTGACGAAGACAAGAGCGGGATGGAGGGCAACATTACGAAGGCAAAGAGTTTTCAGAGTCCTGGCTATTTATATGAAATGGCAACAGGAAGTTTTGGAATCCGCGTGACTTCCGTGGACGGAGACTATGATTGGTGGAAAAATATCTTTCGATAGATTCTGATGTAATTTTAATTTTAAAAATGCAAGCTGTAAACTTTGAAGAGATACGGTTACAATTATTCCATTATGCGGGTAATCTAGTTAATTATTTAAGGGCGAGTCCTGAAGGCCATGGCCATTACAAATTAAAAAGTTGTTTGGAGAAATTAAAGGGAATTATATACATGTATATATATATATATATATATATATATATTATTATTAACAGAAAGGGGGAAGGTTGGCTGGCCGAAAAACATGTTCAACCCCACTTTTATATAGAGAAATTTTTTAAGGAAACTTTTTTTGTATACAAGCTGTCCTAAGTCAGCAATGTTGATAATACTGTAGCATCCATTCTTTTATATTTTTAATATTTAACTCTGCTATTTCACTTTTTCATATCTCCTTTTAAATTCTGTTGTCTGGTTATTTTGCAATTGCAATTCTGTTAAGTATTAATCAGTTAATTCATCTCTCTCTTGTAGAGAAATTTTGATTATATATATATATATATATAAATATATGAAATATTTCCCTTCAATAGTTCTCGGATTCCGAAACTTCCTGTTGTCGCTTCATATAAATATACAGGACTGTGAAAAAGTTTACTTTTTGTCTTCATCATGCCATAATCAGCTCGTTTTGTCTTTGTTGTGTCGTCCATACCCTGCTTTGTGTCTAAATACGAATAAAAGTGGAATAACCTGTTACAAGACGATTCCTCATCAATCCAATTTCCTCCTCATGCACTTGCATTCTCTGACAAAGGATCAGTAATCCATTAATTATAATAAATTCCTTTAGGCGTGATATGTTATATACAGAGTGTCCGGGCTTAATGTATCCAAAAGTAATGGCTTATTTTTCGGAACTACCCGTCAGAATGTAGCAAACTGTTCATACGTGGATTGGAAAACCCTCCGAGATTTTTTGGGCCTAGTCCGATTGGCCGCAAGTGCACGCATTATGCGGCATTCGCAGACTTTTGTTAACGGAATTTAAATCAGTCACGTGTGTACAGCAACGTGTTCGAACAGAGTGGAATGTCGACCCTCCGACATCCAAAATTTATCCACCAATGGGAAAGAACTTAAAAAAAGATGGGGAATTTTGTATTTAAAACTGGCAAGTATCCTTTCGTGAGAGAAGACACTGTTGTTTGTGTGCGTGATTCATTTTGTAGGAGTCCTGATAAGTCTATTAGTCAAGACAGTAACGACATTCAATTCTGTTCGAACACGTCGCTGTACACGTGTGACTGATTTAAATTCCGTTAACCAGAGTACGCACTGCATCTTTTGCTGTGGCGTCCACATCTTTACTAATGAAGTCAGTGTAACAAGTTTATCGTCTGCGATTGCCGAATAACGCGCACACGTGCGGCAGATCGGACTAGACCTAAAAAGTCTCGGATGGTTTCCAGTCCATGGATGAACAGTTTATTACATTCTGATGGGTAGTTCCGTAATAATAAGCCATTACTTTTGGATACTTTAAGCCCAGACACCCTGTATATAAGTAATAATTTCGAAACTGCAATGTGAATTATCAATATTTTTTTAAATATATTTAATTAATTAATTATTATTTTCATTCAATACAAAATGTTTGCAAAAATACGTTAAATTTATGGTGGAGTGGAACACTTCTCAAGTTAGGGTTCTTGATTCAGAATCTTTAAAATATTTTTCGATGCTGGGAAAGAAATTAATGTTAGGTTCAATTAAATATTTTGTTGTAAATCTAGTAAAAATTTTTCTAATAGAATCTAAAATTTTTTAATAAAATTATTTTTAATTTAATTTATTATAACTGTTTATAATATAATTATTTATGATCAATACCAATAATCAATTATAATACTTCCGATAAGTTGCTAAGCTATTAAATTTTTATTTCGCGCAACACCAAGTACTACAGATTTATACAGTGGACCCCAAAAGTGTTCGTACACTTGCAATTTCCTATAAAATTTAATGTTTTCGACTAATAAAAATTAATATATTGGAATTGTAATTTTTTTATGATATCTCCTATTTGTCCTTAATGGAATGGCATAATCAATTTTTTAAAAATAGTGTAACTAATTTTTAAAAAAATTAATAATCAAAAAGCTACTGAAAAATTACGCCACAAAAGTCTTCGTACACTTAACAAAAATCTCAACATAGCTTTAAATAGTGTATTTCTTTTTTTAATTTAGTACTTAGCAGGATGCTTTTTAATGTCCACAACAACTTTTAAAGGTCTTGGTATAGATTTAACCAGTTTTTTTGTAATTTCTGCATCGATTTTCCTCCATGCTTCTATGATTATTGTTTTTATTTCACATTATGTGTTCATATGCCATGTTTTCATTTTTTTTTTAAATCAAATTTTCACCAAATATATTCCACTGGGCGAAATAAACTGATTGAAGAGGTTTTTTCAGAATTTTGGGACAGTTATAGAGACACCAGCATCCTAAATTGAGAGCAGTCCGCTTGGCGTCAACACATTAACAACACATTAACAGAGTTGATGTTAAAATCAAAATTTAAGCAAGAACAGCTTCTAAAAATTTTAAGTTTCAAATTCTCTCTCATGCAAAATACATGGGGTTTCTCACGCATCTATTGACATTTTAATGCCATTCAGAACATTGTGTTTAGGTGAAATATATTTCTCAACGTAAGTGGGGCTACAAAAACAAAGTATAAAAACAAATTAAATTCAGAACAAGTAATGCGATTGATTGCTTTTTATCTCAACAGACCTAGACTTCGAAAGTTCGTGTGAAAAAAAGGAAGCATATATTTCTCAGTTACTAAATATAATGCATGGATAGGTGACGAATCATATATTAATATTATTAATGAGTAAATTATATTAACAAAATTAGATTAGAGTTTTTTTAATAATAAATGCAAATGTGCTTTCTGTAATTGCTTTTACATGAAAAGCCTGTAACATGTTGATCTGATTTAAATATTACTTTGGGACATATTCTTCGGCGTATGTGTATGGAATGGGGTTCCACGAAAACACTTTCTAGTTCTAGGGATTCCACGAAAGCACCTTCAAGTTCTAGGGTTTCCGTGAGTTCAAAAAGTGTGATGACCACTGTCCTAAAGGAACACTGCTAATACACAAAATCTCGTCCCCAAATGAGTTTCCTTAGTCATGCTCTCCCCTTGCAAAACAAACTTATTTTCTTTTCGTGGCAACCAAACCAACATTGCATTTTTATGTTCAATAGAATTTTTATGATTTTCTAAGCAACTTGTTACCTGTTTCCTATCAGAAAAGCCGGTTGTGTATTAAGAATTTGTTTTAGAAAAGTTAGCAGGCCAAACAAAAAACACTACCAATACTAGTTGAATTACATAGCCAAAAAAAAAGATCTTTCCAGCACTTGGCCATTTTTTTTAATGAAATGATTATTCGAAAATGATCTCTTTTGTCCTTTGTACTCTCTTACTGAAACAGAATATACATTGTTTGGATTTTTATTTTGAAAATAACTCATTTCATGTGAAAGGATATAATAAATAAAACTATTACTGAGCAATTTAGGCCACGAACCCACGCGTCAATGTATATCTTAAACTCAAACCCAACTTTTTGTAAACACTTTTCGGTCGGGGCATTACTGATGTCCTCTGGCTGAACAATTTATTTTTTCAGAAAGTTGCTGGTCATTGAGATCTCTCATATTCTCATCATTAATATTTGCTTGTTGTGTTTCTCCGTTTTCTTTGGCTAAGTTCCGTTCCCTTTCACTTCAGTGGCATAACGTACAACCGCGCATTGTGGGGAGCCCCAAGGTTCTAGGGGGCCTAAAACCTATGTTATCTTATGGTTTTTCAATCTTTTGTAAGATCTTATGTGGGGCCCAAAACATGACTTTGTAGGGGTGCCCTAATAATCTCCGTTATGCCACTGTTTCACTTGTTAATGTATCTGCGTATTTAACGCAATGTATCTTATTACTTTGTTCCATTGTAAAAAAAAGTTGAAATTCAGACACATTTAATTTTTTCTTTTGCTCGATTTAACAGTCATTTTCGTTTTTCCGCTCTACTTTTATATTTTCTGCCAGACATATTTATATTGTTAACCAAGGATTTGATTTTCCTGAAAATAAATTTAAAAGTTTAGGTCATGAAATTACGATAACACAACCGACTATACTTAATAAACTAAAAATATTCTCTAACAAACTTTTACAAAACAATATAGTATATTTCTGAGACAATTAAAAAAAATACCTGGTTTATTTAAAAAAATAAAAAGTCATTGTCTATCCTCGGTAAAACCTAAAACGCTGATTATTATTATTTATTGGCCCATCACTTCAAAGGGGTTTTTATAAAAATAAACTTTGGAAAATTATTTACCCCACTTTAAATAAATACTGTTTTTCGTTGTCATTCATTATTTGCTGTTGCTACCTATACTTAAAAGAACCGATTTATTAGGAAAATCAAGACCATTTTATTTTTTGTCCATAATATTCGCGGGAAATTTCCATAATCCACATAAAATTACTGTTATTTTTTCCCATTCTGCAGAAGTAATTAAGTTACTCATCACAAATTTTACACTCATCTCAATACAACAAGCGTAATTTTTTTACTCATCACAAAACAACATACATATTTGTGGGAAATCTTGATGTTTTCAATCTTTGAAAAATTTTGAAGATACAGAAAATACTTAATCATAACTTCACAATATCTTCATTCTTAAATAATTTAGAAATATGTATTGGTATTTTTGCTTGAAACTTGAATAAACAGATACCTAAGTATCTTTTAATTTCAGGTATTATGCACAGAACACACACAGCACCAAGTCAATATATTATTGTAACTTAGAATTATTATTGCACAAAAATAAATGGATACAGAAAAAGTGCCACTACGTTTGTATAAGTGCTCGATGCTCGTCGGCGCCGTCCTATGATAGAGCCTCTGTATATTAATTATTAATTTCCGTGTGTTTGGTGGTAAGGTGGGAAGTACAAAAGTAAATTGCTCTTGCTCTCGAAAATAAAAATAAATTTGATAGAGTATTTCGAGTATTTTATTTTTGATTTGTATTTTTTACTGCTTTATTATTTTATTACTATTTGGATTGTAAGCCTCTTCTTCTGTTTGTTATCTTCAACGGGGAACGGGGGGCCCTGGGCTGCAGCCCATTAAGCCCATACGTAGATCCGGCCCTGTTCAGTTGGCATTTTTTTGTATTATTCTAAATATGTTTTGTTCGATTGTTGAAAAAGATTGGACTGAAAAGATTGGAAAGTAGCTGATTGGACTTGATGTGAAATTAGTTTTTGTATATTTTTGAGGTAGTATCGTTCATCTGAAGATTTTTATGATCGTTTGAGTGGTTATATATAAGAATTAAAAGCGTCAATGGAATATAAACTTTGGAAATTATTATTTGCAATACATATAAATTCGATAAAAGAGGGCAAACATATTAGATAAGGAAAATTTTATGTAGAAAAAAATGGATCCATTGAGAAATTAAAAAATTTTGAATGCAAATTGATTGCAGAAGAATAAACAGAAAAATCTAAAACTTCATGCGACTAAAACTTGTTTACTTATTTTGTATCAATTACTTTGAAACCAATTTGAGATATATTCGCAATAATTACCAGAATGCAACAGTCATTACTATAATGAAGACTGTCATTACTATATGAAGACGACCAGATAAAATTATTAAATTGTATCTGGTCATCATATTATTAAGTTCCTTTTCTATTTTATATGGCTAGAATATTTTTCTACGAAAATAACAATTTCCTAAAAAAGAAATACTAAAAGGATTTATGAATTACAAAAGCTTCACAAGTGTTTATCATTATTGTAAAAATAGATGGACCATCAAAATTATTGACTCTTATCATCGATCTCATTTTGATATTTTCTGAATAGCAATAGAAAATACTCTATACTTGTGGTGTTAGAATAATATAAAAATATGTTCCTTTTTTCCTTCTAAAAGCAATATCTTTAAGCGTTTTCCAATTTTTTAAATCCTTTTTATGAAAAATGGTTTCAAAACCTTTTCCTTTTGATGACTTTTGCTAAAAGACCAAGCTATTTTTTTATATATACATAAATCTGATTTATTCGATTTTTTTCACCTACGTGATGTTTTTTCAAAAATATATGTATTACAAGTTTGACTTTTTGCATCAACAATTTGAATCCGAAATGTGTGGTATTAAAAACATGTTACTATAAATGTTTTTCTCTTTGAGATGAACTTGTATTTCCGAACCGGCAATAATAATTAAAACAGTTTGTAAAACATAAGAAAGATGATTAAATGTATGGAAACGCTTAAGAACCACGTATTTAATACAAACAGCCAAAGATTCCACCAAAGAATTGTGTCTCAGTATGGATTTCTATGGGTAGTTTTAAAAATGTGTGGAATCAACATTTATGGAAATTCAAATTCAACAAAATTACACAAGCTGAAGGAGAAATTTTGTCCCTTTTTAATGCACGCCATTCAAATTTACATTATATACGCTTGTGTAATATCTTACATTTCAAGCACAATACCTCCAAAAGTTGTTATAGCTTTCGCTTTAAGTGCAGTATATCCACTGGCAATTTGGTACTCCATATTTTCAAAGAAAAGTCTTATACGTAACTTAGTACTGCAGTACACACACTATAAAATTAATATCCCTCCACTACAATCTCCTTCACAGCAAAAAATTATCATCAATTCAATTATTATGATTAGTTTCTTAATTCCAGCCATTTCAAGCACAGTTGCCATGGCATTTGCTCAATATGATCCTCCAATTAAACGTTACTACAGTTTTCATTTATGCCTGGAAGACAATTTCTTTTCTTTTCTAATTCGATTTACTGTGATGCAACTTATATTTTTCAGCCAATATTTTTTTATCAGTGTCGCCATGGTGATGTGCGGAGCTTTATACTACAATTTAAGTGATTTACTATATCGTTTCGCAGAAGGATTACGATACTTGCATTGTAAGTCCATCAACCACAGAGACTTGTTGGTACCAATGCAATTGCATGCTTCGCTCTTTAAAATGGCACACAAGCTACAGAATGCGACATCGGTAACAGCATGTTTAATTTTATGTTCTCAAATTGTAGCGATGTTCGTTATTTTGACAACGTACATTCTTCTAGATTCAGAACAGTGGTCCATTCCTCTCGTGTTTGAAAGTATTCCTGGAATAAGCACGGTTCCCCTTACTGTTATTGGTATTATACTCTGCGGATCGAGAATTCCCTTTCAAGTTGAAAATTGCAACATCTATTTGCTGTCACTACATGATCAATTGACCTCCGAACCAAAACTAGACAGAAATAGTTTGATTTTAGTCAAAGCAATGCTGAATAAAAGATTTCCGTACATGTCAGCCTGCAGTTTAGCAAAGTTTTCGCCGAAGTTAATCACTTCTATTTTCGGTTCACTTTTAACTTATGGACTATTGATAGTAAACATAAAAGAAACAGAAAGACCGATGGGGAAGAATTCAACAATTGTAATTTGTTGATGTCTCGTATCTGTAGCGTCTTAGCAAATAAATATAAACGAATATATTAACAAATAATTATTGAAAACTTTAATTACTTCAGCACAGAAGACATCTATCAAATTCAAGAGCAGTATTTAAACAGAAGTCTTGACTCGATCAAAACATCCAAGGATAACATGGAATTTCATTGTTTTTAACAAAAATACATAGTTACGTTTATATTCTTTCTACGTACGACATGGCTGGCAAAAATGGAATGATAATTTTTTAAGAAACTTTTAAGTTCTGACATTCATAATAAGTGGCACATATCAAAAACAAAATTGTATTGCTTTGGATAAAAATAAATTGCTTAGAAAATTTCAGTAATTTTTGAGTCGACAGTTTATTTTGGTATATTCCCTATTTTTGAAACTCGAATTTTATATACATTAGCCTCCAAAGTTAAGGTAGAACTTTTACTTGTCTGATTTGAAAAAAGTATAAACATATAAACAAGACACTAGGAAGAGATGTGTGTATTAAACACTTTTTCAATTAATTCAATGAAAAATTTGCAAGTTTGACATAAACATGATTTACAACAAAAAAAAGTACTCTTGGAAGAGAAATCCATTCTAGAAGAAAACAGTACATCGCAGTTTTATGTAAAAAATGTCTTGGAAGTATTACAAAAAGGAGTTCTAATTATGAGGAAACGAAGACCAGACAGGGAGTAACCCTTGTCCAATCTCGTGTAACGATCTTGGATGACAATTTAAAGCAGAAACGTGTTCCCCCAAATAGTACCAAATGTGATGTGTCAATTTCAGATCCAGAGATTGAGCTAGCTATTGCATTCATCAACACAGTCCTGAGAAAACACCTCAGTAAGGTGGCGCATTATCATCCATCAGAATGTACCGATAACAGTGGCACATGCAGGGGCGTCTTAATGCATGGGCCAACTGGTCCCGGGCCCACAGCCTCGTTTCGTTCTCGACTTTGTCTTGATAAGATCATGATACGAATAATTTTAATGGTTAAATATTCTTCCCATACACATTCTCCAAAAAATAGGGAATTTCAAACTACATGTCAATTGGCAAAAGTGGTAAGATTATATTAATATGTGGTAACTGTGCTGCTCATGTCTAATCATAGGTCTAATACCATAAACAATCATTCAACTCATTTAGTCTCGAAATGCGGCTATCGGTCGAGCCAGTTTGTGCCTAGGTTTTTGAGATTGTGAGTCGTACACATTTATTTGCTTCAAATTACCGTTTGAACGAGTATTTGACAATGAATGTTATATACTGTCTACATTTAAAGATCTCAGGTACGGCCTAATTTTGCATAGGGGCCCAGGGCCTCAAAAAAGATTTCTTTGAGATCAGGACCTCAAAGAGTCTTAAGACGTATCTGGGCACATGTGTGGATAAATCAATTTAGGATCTTGTACCGACACCAACCAGAGTACCTCCATGGAATATACTGCAGGTAAGTGTGACCACTGAAGAAGATACCTGGCCAAACCATGATTCCACCATCCTTGGTAACAGGGTTTTTCAGCAATACTGGATTGGCTGTATTTGGGGTTTTCTGGTGCATTTGACTAAATTACTCTCTAGTTGGAGCCTGAATACATCATTAAAGAGTAAAGAAACCCATTTGTGTGTGTGTGTCCAGAAATTCCTTGCCCAACATAAATGAGCACATCTGTAACGTCGGTTCAAGTGATATAACACCACTAATCATCTTATTTAGAAACCTGCATTGCAAAGGTGTTTTCAAACAGATGTAGGGGAAATTCTTATTCTTGTTGGGACAAAATAATCTGCAATGAGCTGAAACAAAGTATCCACATTCCTTCCCAACGAAAGAGATAGAAGCGGGTTCTGTAGCTCGATATCAACTCGGAACATATCTTTTAGACACAGCCAGGGGTATTTTAAGACTTCTTGAGGCCCTGGGCCCCTTCGCAAAAGTAAGCCATGGGCCCCACCTAAGACTCTACGGCCAATGCATAGCATACGTTGTCAAATATTCGTACAAACAATAGCCCGAAACAAAGAAATGTATAAGGAATTACAATTGCACAACCGGCTCTACCGACTGCCTCCTTTTGACTGAATGAGTAATGATGGTGTATGATGATAGTCCTAGATACATGGACGACGGTCATCACATGTAGCCAGCTGACATATCGTCCGAAATTCCCTGTTTTTCGGAGAATACAACCGTAAATAACATTTGACCGTTGAAATTATTCAAATCATGATCTTATTAAGGCTGAGTTGAGAACAAGACGAAGCCCCCATAGTGGCTGAGGCTCTGGTCCCGAGTCCATGCTTTTAGACGTCCCTGGACACAGGTTCTTCAGATTCAAACTGATTCTACAGTCGCTGGACCTGACCTGGACACTACCTGACACTTTGAGATGTTTCGCAGCATTGGCTTGTGACAACCTCATTTCCATCCATTAGAAAGCATTGCCACCCTAACAAATTAGGAATAAACCACTTCTTCTGGACATTTTTAAAATTTGCTGTATATTGTCAGAATAAGTCTGAAAACTATTTAAGATCAAATATCACACACGAAGTTGCGCAAGTTTGATTTTTGCACATTTTCTCCCACTTCTATAAGTAGGTGTTTACTTTAAAATAAAAGCAGTGCTTATTGTTTTTGGCACAAGTTTCTGTATAGTTCGTTACTATCAATTGCGAATTTATTATTACTGCCACTTTTTTTTAATGGCGAGTTTCGAATACACACCCTTTCTTTTTAGCTTTTGGACCAGTGGACTTCAGAAGGACAGTGTACGAGCATCATTATATACTTTCTACTTTAATTGTTTCGATTTTATAAGAATTTTTCACTCGTCTAGTTAATGCATTAATTTTAAAATATTCATTCATATTCGGAAACGAATAATAAAAATCGAAAGCATCGTTCGATTGTAGTACGTTTTAAATCAGGGGTGGGCAGACTTTTCCAGGGCGTGAGCTACTTGTAATTTTTTCAAAGAGTTGCGGTCCACCCAGTGTCAGTGGAGCACACAAGGGCGGGGGAGGGGTCCAAGCGGGTCCGGATCCTCCCTCATAACTCTTAATTTTTTTCCTCATAACCCTTCATTATAGTCCCATGTTCAGGGTCGGACCGTGACCTTTGGGGGCCCTGGGCTAACGATATCTGAGGGCCCCTTATATAATTAAAATTTTTGCCTTTTACCTAAAAAATTATTGTGCGAAATTTTTTTAAATGTATATAGTTTTATTCCCAAACAATTTAAATACGTTATAAAAAATAACATAATCTCCAAAAAAAAAAACTTTCTACACTTTAATACCGAATATTCTTTTATTTGCTCATCACATTTTAAGTCTTTAGTGAGATCAGTATTAATAAAAAGAAGTGATTAATAATTAAGCCTAGTAATTTTCATTGTTGTCTTATATTTGTTTTCTATGTAGGGCATTTTAGAGAACGCAAGCTCCGCTTCACTGCTAGTAAGTGAGTGAATATTAACGTCCCACTGTTCAGCTACACGAGGGCTTTTGGGGACCGTCCGCGTAATTTTGAACCATGGTCAAGTGACGCGGACGACACCTGAGCTGGTACCCCCTCTCCTAAGTACCACACCACACCAACGGGAGGACGTTATTCACTGCTAGTAATACGGAGCGTTAGAAAAATCTTTAAAATGATATACAAATTTGGAAAAACCTCAACTAGTTTCTTTTCAAAAATTAAATTGAATATATCACTACAAGTGTAGAACTCTAGCTCAGTTTTATATAAGTTTTTAATTGAACACCTTCATTTACTAAATGTTGGTCTACATCATCTGAATAGTAATCAGTAATAACGCGTACACTCTCCAAATCGACGTTCTCCTTACTTTGATCTTGCAATTCCATCAAAAATTTAATTTCTTACTATATTCTGCATATATATACTTGACTTCTTCTATTTAAATAAAGGATTAGCTTATCTAACGCTACAATAAGCGTGTCTCTTTTAAATTTTTCTGCCCCATACACTGCTTTTTCTGTGAATTTATCTGCAAATTTTGAAATAACCCGTCTCTAGTTCACATCGCTATATTCTGTTTCTACACTAGGATTTAATTTTTTGGCTACTTCTTGATACTCTTTTAGTTTTTGATCTGATTCACATGTCGTACATTGCTTATAAATGTTTTTAATGACATAATTAACTTATTCCCCTTCACAGATGTCCAAACTCCAAGAATCTGTAATTCTTTGTTAACTGAATTAAATCTTTCTAAAACTTCTTCCCAAAATATAATTAAAATGGCAGTTTCGAGTTTTGTTAAAAACTCGAAAAATAAATTTACTGCCTCTTTTTGAAAATCAATTTTATCATTTTCATTGTTACTAAATGTCTTAAGAATATTCATGATAGTACAATAATTATCTTTTAAGGCTTCAAAAGGATCGTAGTGACAAGACCATCTGGTCTGACTTAATCTTTTTAAGGTAAATTTCAGTTTAATTTCATGATTTAAAAGTTTCTACCTATAGGTCGAAGTAGAAAAGCAAACATATATTTGTTGCACTAAACCAAAAAAGTTCACGATTTCAGTAGCAACCTTAACTGATTCTGCACAACTAGATTCAGATAATCTGCAACACACGGCACATAATTAGCGAATTTATTTTTTTTTTCTTTTAGAAGAGCATGCACACCATTATATGGACCAGACATATTGGCAACGTTGTCAAATGACTGTCCTCTACAATTATTCAACAGCAATCCATTTGTTTCTAAAAATTCTAGTAGATAATTAAGCCTGTGTGATTAATAATCTTAATTAATGAGACACATCTTTCATATACTTTTCCCCGAAAACAATATCGTAGTATAATAGCAAGTTAGTCATTGTGGGACAAATCTGCTGTTGAATCCATCACTATTGAATAGTGCTTTGTGTCATTGTTATTTATTTGAGTTATAATTTGTTTAATGATTTGCTTGCCCTTGTTCTCAACTATTTGCTCATACATTGTTTTTGATAAGTACGATATTAACGATTTTAGTCGAAATTCTCGCAGTTCAATATGTTTACGAATGAATGAGTTGAACTCTGCTAGCAGTTTCAGGGTACCCATAAAATTACCATTATGAGGAGAACCAAAAACTTCCTCGGTACCTCCAAATCAGCGATACTCAACCTGTGGCTCACCGGACCATTCTGATTGACCCGGTCTAGCTCCGTTAAAATAACAAATTCAATTATTTAAGAATAATGTATTAAAAATTTAGCGAGAGTTCTATCAACCAAGCAATCAAATCTATCAATTTTGTATCGACGTCGTGCTGGTACGAATTGTGAAATAATTTTTTTCTTTTTGTAATTGTAATGGTTAGTGATAACAAATAACAATGCAGTAGTAACCATTTTATAGGTGTAACTAATTTTTAACTAACCCTCATGTATAAAAAATATTTGCTGTTTCAAGACGATTGGGATCTTGACTATTTCGCAGAAAAAAACAAACATGGATCAACAACTTGTTTGATTCGTCGTGAAAATGTTATGTATAAAAAATACAATTTTGCTCGTCACTATACTGCCAAACACAAATCTTTCAATGGCTCTTATTTTTGAGGATCCATTTAAAGATGAGATAAATTAGTTTTCTTAAAAAAAACCCTTTGAAACAGCAATAAATATCTTGCAGATCTTAATATTCCCAAAACGCAGAGGTAACAAAAGCCTCCTATAAAATTTAATACATTATATATATTGACAAACATATGAAATTGTTAATGATAAACTTAAGAATCATTACAGAAAATGTTAGAGTGCTTCTTAAATGCTCCCGATGTACTCTTTGATGAATTCAGTTATTTGTTCAGATATTTTTAATAAAATCAAAAAATATTTGAATAATTTTGAAACAAAAATGCGCAATAAGACAAACAGTTCAAACAGATAATACTGACTTCAGTCTGTAATTCAATAAAAATTCTTTGCTACCACATCCTGCGTTTGATAAATTAATATCTGAAATAAAAATATGTATGCTTGTCAAAAGAAACAAATAAAATTATCCAAGTTCTTGGCAGCTTTATTTTTATGATAGTAGAATGCAGACAAGGGGCTTAGGATCATTGATTAACGGAAATTGAAAAATTCCTTCGTAACTGGGTAAAAAGGGAATGAAACCTACATTTTGTGAGTTTTGTTTGAAAATTAGGAGATTTTATATTTTGACCAGTTTTTCACATTTTAAATGCCCTTGATTTTATAGCTTCCCCCTCTTCATTAATCCTCATCTTGCGGCCCGCGTAAAATAAATTTTAGATGTATGTGGCCCGGCATAAGAAACGGTTGAGTACCCCCCTGCTCTAAATGCTAAACTTCTTGTAGCCAAATACTTTACTACCGCAATAATACGTTTGAGAGCATTGTGGTAATATTATGTATCTTTTCTTAGTTGCTCCTGTAACTTTTTATCTAAAACAG
The DNA here is from genome assembly GCA_019973975.1 of Trichonephila clavata. Lineage (NCBI taxonomy): Eukaryota > Metazoa > Arthropoda > Arachnida > Araneae > Nephilidae > Trichonephila > Trichonephila clavata. The sequence goes on from BMAO01000146.1 coordinate 22,755, forward strand.
TCTTATTTTCTTTTCGTGTCAACCAAACTAGCATTGAATGTGTTCAATAGAATTTTCATGATTTTCTAAACAGCTTGTTACGTGTTTCCAATAAGAAAAGACGGTTGTGTAAGAATTTGTTTTAGAAAAAGTTTGCAGGTCAAACAAAAAACACTACCAATACTAGTTGGATAACAAAGCCAAGATCTTTCCAGCACTTGGCCATTTTAAAGTTTTTTTAATGAAACGATTATTAGAAAATGATCTCTTTTGTTCTTTGTATTCTCTTAGGGAAACAGAATATATATTGTTTGGATCTTTATTTTGAAAATAACTCATTTCATGTGAAGGGATATAATCAATAAACTTATAACTTAGCAATTTAGGTCACGAACCTACATGAATAATCCTAATCTTTTTACTCCGTGCCTTCATACTTAAATAATTTAAGAATGTGTATTTGTACTAACTTTTTACCTGAAACCATTAAACAGGGGCGTAAGTATCTTTTAATTTCAGATATTATGCATAGGACACAGCACCAAATCAGTATAATATTGTAACTTAGAATTATTATAACACACAAATAAGTGGCAACAGAAATAGTGCCATTATGTTTGTATAAATGCTCTATGCTCCCCGGCGCCGCTCTATGTTAGCCCAGTCATCTTAGTAAAAAAAAGGGGGTCAACTGCGGAATGAGAGATAATAAGCTGAAAATTTGTACAGACCTTTATTTGTCACTCTAAATGTTGTCTCAAAAGTCTCATAAAATCTCATGTCCGCGTCTTAAGATATTCAAGGTCAAAGGTCAAGAAACTCGTTTTTTTTTTGCAAAAATTTCGTTTCCTATGGCTTTAATGCTATTAAAATTTATTATAAATATTATAGAGAATAAAGTTTTCTATAACTTTAATTGAAACATTTTTCTGTACATCAAACCATTTTGAGATAGCACGTGCAACGCTTAGCTATCTACAGCATAACGCAAGGTCAACCGTTAGTCACATGATATAACACGCCGTATAAAGTCTATAAACCTTAAAAATATATATAGTTACAAATATGTGGCATTTTTTATTAATTATTACATTACATTTGTTAATAGTTTTCATTAATCAAGTATATTTTTTAATAACCCTTATCTGTTCGAATAATATTTCCTCATTTCCTGGTGGAATGGTTTTCTCGAACAGCTCACTAAATATAATAAGGACTTTTCAACTTCTCATGTTACGCAATTTATACTACTTTACATTGTGCTGCAAATATTGCCAATTTACATGGCCAAAAAACGTGTTTAATTACTATTGATCAAACTCTCTACTCTAAAGCTCATGAAATAGTTGCTGCATCAGATGCTAACTCAGAATTTTGTAAGATAGTTGTTAAATTAGGAGGATTTCATATGCTCATGTCCTTTCTTGGATTCATAGAATATATAATGAACGGAAATGGACTTAAAGAAGTTCTAGGTAAAATCTATGCTAAAAAATTCAGTCGATAAAATGTCGAATGGTCACGCTTATTCAAGAAGTATCAGAGGTCATAACATTATTACGACTTGAATTATCAGTGATGATCTTCGGGGACATGAAGATTGAAGATTGTGTGTTAAATGAATTAACTGAAGAAACCAATTGCCGAAATGTTTCCTATGAAGGTGTTGAAGAGTGTGTAGGTAACTCAAACTTATTTATTGATCCATTTCAGAATAAACTGAATGAATTAAAAACTCGATGTCCTACAGCACAATTATGGGAACAATATTTCGAAATCGTATCAATAGCACGACTTCATTCGCGCTGAAAGACTGGGACTTTTCAAAGAATATCTTAATGCTGTACAAAGAATGCTGATGTATTTTCATGCTAGTGGTCATTTTTTGTATGCGACGTCTGCACATTTATATCTTCAAGATATGATCGATTTGTAAAATACAATGGATAGACAGACTTTTAAGAACTTTAAAAATGGATTCTTCACTGTGAAACGAACAGAGAAATTTAATTCTGGTACATGGACAGATATGTCTATCGAACAAAGTCTAATGAAATCTATGAAGACAGAAGGGGTAGTATCTCGCTGTCGAAGTACGCAAGAAAGTGTTTTATGTAAATGGGCGTTTGCTATGTACGCTACAAATACAATTTGCGAGGAGATGGGGAAGTCTTATACCATTTCTTTAAACTCTACTGAACAGTACGTTAATGTTAAGGATTCAAAAGAGATAATACTGATGTAAGTAAACTAGTTGAATTGTTTACACTTCATAATCCCTTTCTAAATACGCAACAATTGGTATCTTTAGCTTCTGTAATGGTTGGAAATGATCAAATTAATTGGCACAAAGCCTATGAAATCGGATTGGAATCAATGGTAAAGATAACTGGTTTAAAATTTAATGAAATAAAGTTAAAACGATCCGATAAGGTTTTATCGCTTTCGATTGTCAACAAATATGTCAAAATTAACGGTTGTAGAGTTTCAATTGATTTATTGCTACTCTTCCAAAGGATAACTGAAAGCAAACAGTTTGAATGTAATGTTCAAGAATATCTTCAATATGAACTAAGTCCATATCCAACTCCTTTATTTGATAATTATAGCATGTGAAAAACCACGAAAGCGACATTATATGGCAATATGACTTCTGTCGATTTCGACTCGATGAAAATAATATAACATACATTATCGATGGTGGGTTTCTTCTGCATCGCGCAGTATGGAGTAAAGACGATACTTTTTCAATAATTTTAGATAAATACGTAAAATATTTACAAAAACATTATGGTTCTGAAATTGTAGTTGTATTTGATGGATACTCAGACTATAGCAAAAACATACAAGCAATGGAACAGCTAAGAAATACTGCTGCTTTATCAAAATCAAATGATGTTTGTTTCGACGAAACAATGATAGTATCAATTAGCCAAGATAAATTTTTGTCGAATCGATGTAATAAAAACAATTTTATTAACATGTTGATTGGGAAATTAGAATCTGTTGATATCACGATAAAACAGGCCAAAGATGATGCAGATGTTCTTATCGTAGAAACAGCTATTGGAGAATCGGAACATCACAGGACTGCCGTCATAGTAAGAGAAGATATTGATTTGCTCGTCATTTTAATTGGACGTACTCAAGCGCATCAAAAAGAAGTGTTCTTTAAAAAAGTTGGCAAAGGGAATGTTAAAACTCAAATATACTCTTCCAAAAGTTTTGATAAATATCCTCATTGTAAAAAGCACATTTTGTTTCTGCACGCATTTAGTGGCTGTGATACAACATCTGCATTTTTAAAAAAAGGGGGAAAAGCTTTTATTAGAATATTAGAGAATCTTCCGAACTTGGATCAACTAGCTCAAGTATTCCAAGAAGAAAACTGTCCTGTACAAACATTACATGAAAATGGATTACGAGTCTTGTTGGAGATATACAATGCTCCAAAATCTGAGAACAGTATTGATC
>BMAO01000147.1:0-133148 GCA_019973975.1 Trichonephila clavata
AACCCTTTCGAGACTAAACCCATCTTTTGAACCATATTTCTTATATGCGTTTGCCGATCGCTTTTCCAGCGATTCCGCCTAAGAGACTCAAAACAACTGGGAGTACTAAGGGGAGAAAACCACCTACTTAAGGTGAATTACTTCCTTTGTTTAACATCTTACATGACATCTAGATGGCGCTGGCTATTGCGAAATTTTTGGCACAAATATTTTTCTAAAGATTCCCTAGATGGGCAATAAATTTATCTCTCCGGTACTCCTTTCAACAAAATTCTCCCCTCAGTGAAAGGAGACACTCCCTGACTGGGGGGGGGGGGGGCAAAATCGTAAAACTGGTAGAGAAGTTCTTTTTTCTTTTTCAAGGGGAGGGGGTAAAACAGCAGTGAATCTTGTCCAAGGAAGAGTTCTTATTTCTGGACAAAGATCAGTGGTCAAACTTTTTCGGCTCATGGAACCCTTAAAACTGTAAGATGGTTTCCACAGTGTTGGATAAAACGACATGGAGACCCCCTAGGCAGTCCAGTTCTCGGGGCCCTGTAGCCTAATAATCTTATTACACAACATTTTAACAATATATTTCATTGCACAAATAAAATAACAAATAATCAGCAAATTAAAAAAATATGTAACTAAACAATAATTATTTATTCGAATTTTTAATAAAAACTAATTCTTGCAGCAAAAAATAGCTAAATATTTGGGGTTTTCTTTTTTTATTTTTGGGACCCATAGGCAATTACCTACTCCACCTAATAAGTAATTCGGTACTGGTTTTCGGGGAATCCCATTCCACACTCTTAGAAGAATATATCTTAAAATAATATTTAAAGTATATAGATAAACATATTTTCTTGATGTTATAGGAAAAGACTTTTAAAAATTTTATTTCTTATTTAAAAAATTTATGATGTAATGTTAATGTTATTTATTCATTGATAATATTAATTTTTGATCCAAATGTCACCTGTGCGCGCATGCATTATATTTAGTATTCTCAATTTTTACATAAACTGTCGGCCTTTGGAAATAATGTGTAGTAGAGTATTTCATATTCCGTGTTTAATTCGTTTTTATATTTTGTTTTTGTAGCCACTCGCGTTGAGAAATATTTTTCACTTACTAAATACATTTTTGTGAATGGCATTAAAATGTTCACAGCTATGTTAGAAATTCTGCGCATTTTGCAAGAATTGGCAACCTAAAATTTTGGTGTTCTCGCTTAAATTTAAATTTTTGCATTGAATCTGTTGATATGTCGATAAATTGTTCCATCTTCTTCATTATAGGTGTTTTTTCTCCCCCACAAATGTAAAGGGTTTCAAAACATTATACTAACTAGTATAAAATTACTTTGTGGAACTCGGGATAGCAAACAATAGTATATTCACAATCTAATAGATAAAGAAAAAAGTTTTAAATTCATTTATTATAATACAATAAAAGTTTAAAAAGTTTTTTACAACAAAGTTAAGTTATGCATAAATAAAAATTTTAATTTTAATGTATGAGATCATCTTTAGATAATTGTGGTTATACGAATTTCATGAGAACTTTAATCCGTTTTACATACACATTTATAGTTTTTCTTTCCATTTTTTTATTTTTTTTTTATTGTCACTCATGGATTCCCAAGGTTCTCTGGAACACAGTTTGAAGATCAATGCTCTAGATAAATGATGTAGAGAACGAAACTGTTTAATTTTTTCTGAATAAATGATTATCAAACGAAGAATAGGTGGATTTAAGGCAGTGAAAAATTTAATTTCACGTTTTTATCTGCTGTATTAAATGAACAAACAATATGATACAATTTTACTTTCATGTGATAGAAAAGGGGTTGGCAACCTATTTCACACGCGGCACAATTCTCAGTGGCACTCTGCACTACTCAACAAATGCGTCAGTTTTCAAGAGGATGGAAGTTGATAAATTTTTTATGGATCTTATTTGAAATAGATCTCCAAAATTATGAACAATTATGAAGTGTCAAAAAAATCGGAAAGATAACTCCAAACATAAATTTACAGATATTTTGTAAATTATTGAACGTCATTTCTGCAGAGATTTAATTGTTTCAAAAGAGAAAATTGTATGCATTCTGCTCTCCGCTTTTGGTTCCATTTATCTAAGTAAAAACTCTTTCCTCATAAGAAAAATATTTCGAGTCCACATAGAAAATCAACGAAGAAGTGTCTCAATTTTCTTCTTAGACAAATTCTTATCTATAAAATATAATTAAATGTTTTTCAAACAAAATACGCAAATAATAGCCTCATTACATTACTTTTTATTATAAATAGCAGTATCAATAATATCATGTGTATCTGAAAAATATTTAACAATATTTAAATAAAGTACAAACAAAAGAAAAATATTACAATTTTTTCCCCGGCGTTTCTCAGTACAAATTCTGAAATATATCAACGTTGATAAAGCGTATAATAATAGACATGATATATTTTAAGTTGCGTATACGTATAGATTAAAATACACTTTTTAAATCACATACAGTTATTGATTTTAGTATACAATAACCTAAATTTAACATTTATACCGTTGGATAAACATACGATTATTTAATTTTTACCCATATTTGGCAACAAAATAATAGTATTGTTTTATGTAGTGGATGGCATTTGATGTTAATACAGTTTTTTCTAATATTTATTCATTAATTAGCAATTAATTAATTAAATTAATTACCGGTTTTCGACACCAACTTAGATTCGTCTCCATTATTGTAACAATGTAACTGCTAAAACAATGACAAAAGTTGGCGTCGAAAACCAGTTTTTCAGCCAAACCAGTCGAACCGGGTGTGCATTGTTACAACAATTCAGACAAATCATGCTTTTTTTTCAATTCCTACTATTAGTTCACTCTCTCCCTATACATATATCTATATATATCTTGTTAAAATTTTCAATCGTTAATAAAATACTTTCTATGCATTCATTCAAAGTAGAAATTGACTTAAATTTTTTTTTTTATATTACTTGTTTCCCTTGAAAATGAAATTAATCTAACAGGAAATTGCGCTCAAACTTATGGGACGAAAACCTGCAAAACCAATTACGATGTACAAATAAATGCATTGAGGCCTATTTGCAAAAACTCAGTGATAGAGTTGAGAAACAAATATCTCACTAATCAAATAAATTTAAATCATATTATTTGATTCATTGCATTTTCATTATTATATTATCTATGTTTGTATACATATAAAAATAATGAAAACAATAACAATTCATTCTGTTTTAAATTCTTACTCCTATAAATGCTTGTAATGAATCCAAATCTATCATAGAGATATATATTTTATAAGTGGCCCGCGGAATTGTAATGTTTTTCTGAAGTGTCCCGCAAGGTCATTTGGGTTGGCCACCCCTGTTCTACGCAAAACCCCATCAGAAGACTTTTCAAGTATCACCAAAAGCGGGTACCCCCTTTTCCCCTCACACTCTGCAGTTTCATCTGCTCTTTGCTGTTTTATTACAGAGCAATAAAAGTTTCTACCCCCCCCCCCTTTTTTTTGTGCCTTTCTCTTCTTTCCTAGGACTTCGCACCAATGTTTGTCGTGAACTAATGAAAACACCGTTTACATACTTAGAAAATTATTTTTTTAAAAGTTTATTCACTGGATTATCACTTTGTGGAATACTTTATTTTCTAATTTAAAAATAAACTAGACCGAATCAATATTTTAACTATAGTGCTAAAAAAATTTTATAAAAATTTTACTACTTAAAAATTTTATTACATATTTTACTAAAATGGATATATTCCGAATTAACTTTAATTCTGACTTTGATATGTGTAAAATGTATTGCGCAAAGAAACCGCAGCATCTATTATATTAAAAATTTAGTCAGACTTGACCAGGGAATTGAAAATGTTCAATGATAGAAAATACCAGTCAGTGTCGGTTTATCCATTGGGCACTTGGGGCGGGCGCCCTGGGCCGGGAAGGGCCCGGATAGGCTGGACTTAAACAGGTTTTCTAATTATAAATTTCGCTTCTCCAGAGTCAAGAGCACATGTGGATCTTCTGCTCCCAGGTATCGAAATGAGCCTAAACAGGCACTGCAGATAGTAATATTGAATAGAAAAAAAGCATATTTAAAGATACAGCGACTTTAAAATCGCGATATTGCCATATTTATTCGAATCTAAGACGCACCTTTTTATTCCGATGTTAATGCTACTAAAAATTGGTTGCAAGACGGAAAAGAATTGAAGACGGGAAACATTCATCGGATAGAAAAATTGAACAAGATATTATCGAATAGAAAAGATATAGATTTCGTTCATTTTAAAAAGTTTTTAATACTGGTAAAATAAAATAATTGTTCATTTCTTATTAATTCACCTTTTTTTATTTCGTAAAATGAGTGAGTGAACATTAACGTCGCACTGAGGGCTTTTGACGACGGACTTCGTAATTTTGAACCATGGTCAAGTGACGAGGACAACACCTGAGCTAGTATCCCCTCTCCTAACTACCACATCACACCAACGGGAGAGCATGTAAGCTTTCGACAGATTTACAAATAGAACAACAAACAGAGTACAAATAGAATTTTAAATTTTAATGATGAAATGAGCTTTTGAAAAAAGAAACTTGTAGTTATACAAACTTCAATCCATTTTACATACACATTTATAATCTCCTTTTCGATTGTTTATTGTGACGGGTAACCTTGAGAGCCCCAGGGTTCCGTGGAACACAGTTTGAAGGCCACTGCACTATATAAATGCTGAGGAGAACGAAAGAGGAGAAAAGGTAGATATACAGTAGTGAAAAATTAAGTTTCATGTTTCAATCTGTTGTATTAAAAAAAGGACTAACAGTATGGAGCAATTTTACTCTTAACGAATAAATATAGTACCATAGAAAATTATATGGTTTATTTTCCAGAAAAGCTGGCATATAATTTACAAATAAATTTTCACAATTTGCTATGAATTCCATGTAAAAATAAATTTCATATAATTGGTGAGTATGGTGTCTTTTGGGGAGAATTTTGTTTTTATTCTTTTATCCCCAACTCTCTCTCACCACACACACAAATAAATAATATTCCTAACATGTTTCAAAAATTTCCAATCTTATTAGTTTTGGAAGATGCATAACAATCATCAATCAAAAAAAGTATCAAAATAGTAAAAAAACGTTGGTTTCTTTTTTCACTGATATACAAAAATTTCTTGTCGAATAATTCTTATAATTCCGATTCTACAAAGTAGAAAGTTAACTTCTTAGATGTGCATTTTATCTGCTCCTTTTTCTAAAAAAATAATAAGTATGTGTGTGTGATAGGACTATTGTTTCAAATACAGAATCGAAAATTTTATCTACGTTAAATAATGTTTGTTCTTACATGTTCTAATAATATGCACTTATATATAATTTATAAAAAGCAATAAAAAATATTCGTGTGTTAAAAAGAAGTAGTAATCCTAAAGGGAAAGTTTATCAATTGTAATTAAATTATTATAATTTCAATTATAATTCATAAGATTACGCTGGATTCCATTTGGATTTGCATTTTCAGTATTGAGGTGGGGGGGGGGGAGTGATTTCTCTCTTCTAAATAATAAATTTTCTTAATTTGTTTCAATTATTGTTAAAAACAACATCTACTGTCTCTTCATACCATTTCCTTCTTCGGTGGTGTGGGGTAAAGAGGACGTGGTTAGAGCGGACACATAATATTTCGTGGCTACAGCCGTCACCACCTAGAGATCGGACACATCCCCCCTCTTAGAACAGATAAAGGGTGCAAACAAATAAGTAAATAAATGCTTTTAAAAATTACAAATGTAATTTAAAACGGTATTTTAAATGGTAAATATCTTTCACGTGTGCTCCTAACGGTTTTTTTTTTCTTTCTTTTTTTTTTTACGGAAGTTTTCTGTTTTTTCACGATTATCGAATTACAAGAATATATACATTTTTTATTTATATTAAATTGTTAAGATATTAGTGCGAATGCGTTTTAAAGATAGCGAAGTGTAATAAAAATAAGAACTTTCAGAGAAATATTTAAAAATTAATAGTAAATAACAGTATAATGAAGGGTCGAAACTGTGTACAACAAATGACATGTGACTGATTAGGGAAACAACGCAATAGGTACAAGAATATCCACTCTTCCAACCCAACTTCTCAGAGCAGACAGTGTTTCCACTGTCGGCTCTGACCACATAACCTTTCCTTCATATTGAGGGGGAATGTCCAATTTGGGGTCAAAGGCTATCTTTGATCAGCAAACCCCTCTCTTTTCAACTAGACATATATTGCCTTTCTGCATTGTTCAAAGACTTGAATACTGCCTATCACAGGATGTTTACGAGCTCTATTACTTTTATTTTTCAAAGGCATTTTTAGAAATATTAAAAAAAAAAGAAGAAGCTGAGTTTAAATAAGTCCTATGAGAAGTAAAGGTTCCTATTCTAAATTTCAAAAGTGACTGAAGCGAGCAACGTATTTTTCTTCCGTCGGAACAACGCCATCCAATTAGAAGACCTCAAAATCACCGAAATTTGGGACTCCACCCCCTCACACATCCCCAATACTGCTTTTTCCTCTTTTCTGTTTTAGTACCACCAGCAATAAAAGTTTCCTATTCCTCCCCTTTTTTTTGTACCGTTCTCTTCTTTGCTAAAGACTTCAGACCAACAAGTGTTTTCTGGTCCCATCTGAAGTGAAATTCCCATGAAATATTGACATCATGACATGACGAGATGCCTTTGGAAGGACGCTAAATGGTTTGGAGAATAACAAAACTGCAATTAAAAACAAAGTAGTTTATCACATAGTGATTAAACTGAGTAACAGATTGTTTTAAGACAATCATTTATAATAAAATAACTTTGTAATAATTAGATTGACATAAGTTTTCTAGTGGATAGATTCAACATTCCGCCTGTCCCCAACATTCCGCCAACATTCCCCCTAAAAAAAAAGGTGTTAATAGCTGTTATGAGTTTTTCTGAGCAAATAATTAATGGAAAAGTTGAGAAAAGTAAAACTTCTTAACAATAGAAAATCGAGCAATAGCAATTGCGAGATTAAAAAAAGCAAAAATTATTAATTATTACAGTTATATTTTCCCTTCGTTAATAAAATAAATCATATTCATTTTAAAAGTCTTCTTAAATTTATGTATAATTGCGTTTAAAAAATGAAAACATCTTTTAAATAGTTAGAAAATTAAGTTTTAGTTTTTTTATAAATTAGTGTTCTTAGAAGTTTATTCAGCAAGTTATCTAATTTAAGAATAAACTAGTAATAAAAATAAATATCTTAACTATAGTCCTAAAAGAAAAACACCTATGAGCAGCCAATATCTGTTCATACGGTAATGCCTCACATATTTCTTTTTTTTTCATAAATAAATATATCATAAAATTTTTAAGTAGTAAATTTTTTTTATAAAACTTAACTAAAATGGATATATATTTTGAATTAACTTTACATTTTAAACATAACAAATTTAGAATTATTCAGCAAATAAATCACTCAGCGACTATTATATTAAAAATTTTGTCAAGAACATCAGGTTGTTGAAAATATTCAATGATAGAAAATGCCAGACAGTAATTTTTAATAAAAAAAAAACTTAAATCACGATATTGCCATATTTATTCGAATCTAAGCCGCACTCTCCCTCCCCTCGATACTTATGCTACTAAAAATGAGGTTGATCTAAAAACTGAACAAGATACTATCGGATAGAAAAAAATCACAGGTTCTCGTTTATTTTTAAAAAGTTTTCATAATACTGGTAAAATAAATTAATTATTTTCATTTATTATTAATTCACCTTTATCAATTTTTTAATTCTTAAATTGAGTGAGTGAATATTAATGTCGCACTGATTAGTTACTCAAGGGCTTTTGGCGACGAACTTCGTAATTTTGAACCATGGTCAAATGACGAGGACAACACCTGAGATGGCATCCTGTCTCCTACCACACCAAGGGGGGGGGGACGTTTGAGCTCTCGACAGATTTAACGTATATCGCTTTATGGCCGCGGTAGCCGAGTTCTCTAGGTATCGGATCGTGGCTGGCATGTCACGAGTTCGAGCCCAGTATCACTAAATACCCGCCGTGTAGGGGAGCGATGCACGTTAAATCTGTCGAGAGCTCAAACGTCCTCCCGTTGGTATTAGGACCTCCCGTCGCCCTCCCTCTTAGTTAGGAGAGGGGGAAACTCGGGTGTCGGTCCTCGTCAAATGACCATGGCTCAAAATTACGAGGTCTGTCACCAAAAACCATTCACGTAGCTGAACAGCGCGACGTTATTATTCACTCACTCGTGCATCGCTTCCCTACACGACAGGTCTTGAGCGGTACTAGGCTCGAACTCATGAAACGCCAGCCACGAGTCCGTTACCTTGACCACTAGGCTACCGCAGCCATATTTTATTTCGTAAATTTATCATATGTCGATAACATATTTAACACTATTTTTAGTTTTTTTTCACAAAATCGGGCTGAGAGAGAGAGAGAGAGAATTTGGGGTACGGCTTAGAATTGGAGAAAAGTAATTAAAAAAATAAGTTTCTGCTAATTTAATTAAAAAACCAGATTTTTTTAATGATTGTTCCAATGATTGATCCAATGGTTTAATGGTAAAATTGTACGTTAAATATAAAATGTATTCGATGGAAAAAAATTTTTGTTTGTTTGTTAAAAATAATAATACTTGCATTACAATAATTATATTAAAATTTTAAATTGTGAGCTTCAAGGAGTAGTAATTTGTGTTCTCTAGTCAATTCACAGCTTTCTGTGTATGTGTCAAGTATAAAATAAGTATAATTTCAATTTTTCCTTCAGTCGCTTCACAGAATTTAAATATTTTTATATGTATTTCATTAATAACAGGCAAAAAAAAAAAAAAAAAAAATCTAAGTAGCAGAATTATAAATTATCTATATAATTTAAATTTTTAAAGCACACATGCTGGAAATATTAAAAACATTCCTAAATGGGAAAGTTCATCAGGTTTGAGATGTTAAATCTCTGTGTACATCATAAATCTTCTTTATTGTCCACACTATTTGTCACAACTTGCTGGTTACCATCATTTCAGCTGGCGACAATATTTCAGAAAGCTATCGCCAAAATTAAGTATTCGTAGCCAAGAAAAATTCGTGCTACAAAACGATGGTGGCGCCATCTCTTTGAGATAGTCCTAACTACGCCAAAAATAATTCAGAATGAACTTAAAATTTAAAATAATTCATTAATAAAAACATAAAACTTAATTCTGGCTACACTAGTCAAAAGAGGGAAGCATGCTTTCTAATATACTATTTAATTCTACTCGAAAAAATCAATTTTTTTCTATTAAAATGTGCTTTGCGTTTTCACTTCCTATACTTTAACATAGAAAACTCAAATTTCATTTTGCAATAATGCTGAAAACTGCGTATTTTTTACAAAAATCAAAATTCAAAGAACACTATCCTCTAAACAATAATTTTTTTTATAGCCATAGAAATTTTAATTATTATTGGAGCTTTTTCCTGCCGGCAAATGTGCTTCCCGTTTGATCCCTATCCTTTAACATTGACCGAAAACAGCCTTAACGATTGGAAGTAAACAGCTTACGTTTGCGAGGAATAGGAACGTTCCTATTGGCTAATAATCGTATCACTCTTTTGTAATTACACAATTTTTTTATCTTTTTTGTTGGTATGTTACCGGATAATAAATTTTGACAGATTTCGCAGATAGTTTTTATTTGATCAGCTGTTGCACTTTTTAAAATCGCTTTTCGTTTAGCAGGACTGGCAGCAGCTAGCACATGCAGCAAATGGACATGACGGCTGATTCGGTTCATTTTTCTTTTGGAACAAAAACTCAATTAATCATTCCATGATCGGGAAATAAAGACTTACGGAGACGTTGTACTTCTGGCGATCTTGGATGAACATCGACAAGCAAATAACTAAATGGTTCTTCAGTTGCTTTTTTATATGAATCCATGAAATATGTACTGAGCCCTGGAAATGCTTGTCGACCAAAACACGCAGCTTGCGATAAATCTCGATTATTACGAAATAAAATTATGTAATGTGCGTTAAGGCTAATATCTCTCATATATTTTACTCTCGGAAAAAGATTTTGTGTTATAAGTATCAAGCTGTATTTCTTATGATGCGATCTCATAGTAAACATTTGTGAAATTTCACTCGTTACGTCATTCATCATATCATCCAATACAATCAGATCACAGTCTTCTTCTTCTGAAGGTAGTCCCGAAACAAATTTAAAATTTTTCTCGTTCGAAAATCATGGCTGCCAAATCTTATAGCACCATACAATCTTTTTCAGGGGAACTTCGTACACTTGTTCAGATATGAGTTTCTACACCAAACTTGTTTTCCCACTTTGGGAAGGCCCCGAGATAATAAAATTTGACAGGTGGTGTAATTTTATCATTTTTTAGCAGATTTCCCAAACTTTTTTTAATTCTTTTGCTGTTAATTGTACGCAGATAACTTTTGGTTTTAACTGTTCAGATGCATTTTGGGGTGACCAGAAATAACGAATATCGAATACTTTTTCTCTGTTTTTATAACAAATGTGGAGGAATATTTTTCTACCGATATGTTTTGATAATACACACTCTGTGTTTGTTATATTCACTTCTGTCACTGTTGGTGTGTATACTTGCAAATAATTCATGAATACTACAAGCTCAATAACGATAACAAACCACAGGATAACAAGGTGTAAATAGTTATGTTTTGTACGTCTGTCCATCTTTAGAAGGTTAAATGCTTACTTAACACATTGAACATCTGCTCGAGAATGAAAGTTTTTTTCTCGGGATTCCTATTTATAAGATGTTCTGAAAATGATAGTAAAAAAATCCTACTTTAATCATAGTCATTCCATCATGGAACAGAGATTCTGAAATTTCTGTAAATAACTCTTCATTTATTGGAATATTTTGCGACAGATGTGATAATGCAGTCCCATAATTTTTGTTTATAGCATCCATTTTACGTTTTTGAGCTTTCTTAGGTTTGAACACACGCACAATAATAAAAAAAAAAGGTTCGGTCTCTCGCAGATGTGCTAAGGCTTTTGACGTCTGCGTTTCCGAGTCTCTGTTATTTAAAACCCTTTATCAAGCTAAAAACATTCATTTTTACTTTACTTTTTCGTGGAATACGCAAACTCTACAATGAAAAAGTACTTCAAAGTAAAAAAAAAGTATTTCATGTACATTCTTTTAAGCTTTCAAAGTGTTTTGTTTTCTAAGTCGTGTAATTCTTTTCACAATACAACCCCTCTTTTTTATCTCGCGTCCTTGTTAAGTATGCAAAACACGGAGAGAGAAAATATGTTTTTTTTTTCGATAACGTGCTAGAGAAAACGGGGTTCCGCCTTTTAAATTTATTTATGACATACATTTCGCCTCTGTTTAACGTATGACAGTTTGTGTATTACGAATAACTCAAAAAATATAATATGTGTGACCTATAATTGAAAATGGATTCAATTATTTTTTTATACACGTTATCTAATTTAAATGTATCCTTGGTTTAAGGTAATTAAAAATAAGGTTAATATCTAACTTAAATGTATCCTTGGCAAAATAACTTTACAAAACAAATTTGAACGGGTCCTTTAAATAAATATTTCAAGGCAAAACTATCTAAAAATTAGAATAAATAGTGCCTTCAAAACGCTTATTTCAACAAGCGTTTCGTACTCGTAAAATGTTTTTCCGCCGTTGAAGCTTTTACGGCGGACTATTGCCTCAACTATAAATGTGAAGGTATTAAAGGGTTTCTTCTCATCCATCCGACAACAGATTATGAAAAGGTAAGTTTAGTTTCAGTTTTTATAATATTTTTAAAAGTGTTTTTCTAGTAGTTAGAATAAAACCTTTTAAAAATTATTTTACTTTCATATTTAAACATATCATACTATAACTAAATGGAATGTGTTTTTCGAGTGAAATTTAAAAGACTAATTTTTGTTGCATTTATATATATATACAGCGCCCATCATTTACCACTACTGCTGGGTTATTGAAAATGGGATTAAAAAAGAATAAGTACAAGTGTTTCTTCAAAACATATTGTTCTCCCCCCCCCAATGGGCTGCATATTAGCAACTAAGCCTTTACAGACACGGCAAATCACGAAGAGTGGAAGCCATTTCAATGGTGGCACCATCTGCTGCCAAATTGTGTGACGTGTGAATATTTCTTTCAACTCAAATTCTCGTCAAATGCTATATACTGCCGTGATTTAATTTTGCCGAGAGTAACAAGAGCCAAACTGATACTCAAGGGATCTTTTACATGCCACATAATCATAGGACATGCATGCCTACGATTTTCGCATTAAGAAAATCTATTGGCTCCAGCCGGGGTCAAACTCGCTACATTGGGCTTACGAAAAGGGTACGGTACCTCCAAGCCACCGAAACCGACAGTTGTTCTACACTTGTATGCATTTTTTGCTTGAGAATGCAACAGAAAACAGACAATTCAAATACCTTTAAACAACGGAAAAGTGTGTACTTTTATGAAGGTATAGAGAATTTACTACATGAATTAAAAATTAATGAGTAATTACACCACTGGCCACCGTAAATGCAACACCAAGAAGGACAAGAGATAGCACAACAAAATTTATTTTGTAGATAACATGTACTACATAATACAAATACAATGTTCTACATAATACAATAAATGTTATCTGCATTTTGTAGATAACATAACACCCACATCCTTCTTTCATCGCACCATTGGCGGCGGAGACGTCTGTGGTTCTGCGTCAAGGGTAAACCAAGCAAAGGACGTCTTGCGGACAGACCACTCTGCTGTAAACGGCGTCGAATGGTACGCTCAGACACTGAATGATGCGTTACAGACTCAATGTGCTGTGCTATGGTTCGTGATGTGACTGAGCGATCCGTCACTGCCATGCGCACAATTTGCCTGTCCTCACGTGAAGTGGTGCACTGAGGTGGATGCGATTGACCACGTCGGTCCATCGTACCCTCCCGCATCCAACGGTCACATATCTGCATTACAGTTGTTCGGTTTCATCCAACACGACTACCGATTTCCCTGAAAGATAATCCACAATCTCGGTAGGCCACTATACTTCCTTTGTCGAACTCGGATACTTGATCAAAAGCTGATCGCTGTTTTCTACGAGTCATAACTGATCGTTTTTTGAAAAAACCACAAGAAAAACATAATTGCCGAACTTGAAATTGTCGAAATCTCCAAGCCTTAAATAGCTCTTTGAAGTGGCGCCACAGGCGTGCGTGATGTGTGTCTGCGCTGTAATTCTAATCATTTGCATATCTCACCTCCGCTAATACATGTTGTAAATTTCATGTTATTTGCGTGCTTCCTTCATGGTGTTGCATTTACGGTGGCCAGAAGTGTAATAATAAAAGTATACAGTAATGTGCTGATCAGACACACCTCAGAAAAATACTTTATGAAGGCATAAATGAGGAAAATAAGTAGCCTATAATGAAAAATAAGCAGCCGATTTTGCAGAAACAAGCTACTTTTTTCAAAGAAATGCGTAATGTCCTGTTGTCTTCCGTACTGTTTTTCTGCGTTTTGATGCTTCATCACGAAGGAACAGAAAGTCCATTACCGACGCAATTTGAATTCTGAAGGGCTCTTTCGATAGCCCTCGCTGGGTTTCTTAACGTTTTCATCCTTTTCCGGCATTTTTTCATTAACTGTGACACCATCAGTAATTTCTGCTTCGGACACCATGCTAGACTGCCGGGTTATTGAGTGGCGAGTTTTCGGGACTCCACTGTATTGTGTACAGTAAAAAAAAATGTGCAGACGGGGTCCTACAGAGATGAACAATCAATTGAACTAAAATTTCAGGTATTAAAAAACAAAATATGTAAATGTTCAACCAACATTACAAAATCACAGAAAAAGTGAATTGGCCTCATTTTTGTTGACGCTTGATTGCGTGGAAGATACTTTAAAAAAAAGAGTATCCATATATATATAAGCGAGAATAGAGTTAATAACAGCTCCTTTCAACCATTCTTTGCAGTAAATTGTTTAGTATTTATGTTACCCGAATATGTTACCGGTAAAGTATGAAAAGCCTGCTTTGTGTAGAATACCTAAGCAGGCATATAAAGTAGAGGAAGTAGGCAGGGAAAGTATGTAATAATTCTTATATTTCATAATTTGCCTAAAAACGTCCGGCTTTTTATGTATGAAATATAAGAATTATTATATACTTTCTCTGGGAATTGTATGGAATATCTAGGCAATCTATAGAATGACAAATGCTATTTAGGCAAACTAAGGAAAAAGGGCATGATAAGGCTGTTATATAAATGGCGTACATTCCTCCAAAATACAAATGTTGCACTAAAAAATTAATGAGAGTGATATTAAAAAATATTATTTAAAATACGTAAGGAAAACTGAAAAAGTTGTACAAAACAAAATTTATACCTTATTAAGGGAAACAAAATCTTCAATATATATATACACTTACAAGAGCCAAAACATTATGACCACCTGTCAATAACGAGTTGGCCCACCTTTGGCGCGCAACACAGCTTCAACCCGCCTATGGCAGGGATGCCACAAATCCTTTGTAGATGGCAGGAGACAGATTGTACCAGATGTTCAAGCAACGGTCACGCAAATCCGAGATATTGCGAATTGGTGGACTTTGAACTCTGAGCTACCGTCCCATGACATCCCAAATGTGTTCTATCGGATTGAGATCCAGTGAGTTAGGCAGCCAGGACATTAACTGGAATTCAACATCATGTTCCTGGAACCACTCTAACACAATTTTAGCCTTGTGACACGGGGCGTTGTCCTGTTGGAACATTCCATTTCCAGCTGAAGAAACAGAGGCCATGTAAGGGGGCAACTGGTATGCAATGATCAGATACACTGTAGCATTCATGGTCTGCTGTACCACAACAACGGGTCCCAGAGACGCCCAAGAGAACGTCCGCCAAAGCATAATACCGCCACCACCGGCCTGTGTATGACCTACTGTACATTGAGGGAAGACCTCAACGCCTGGTTCCTCAACGCCTGGTTCAACGCCAGATTTCGCCTGGAAGACGGCGTATCCTGACACGGCCATCGGCGTGATGAATGACAAACCGTGATTCATCTGACCAGGCAACTCTCTCCCACTGATCCATGGACCAGTCGCGATGTTCTCGTGCCCAGCGCAGGCGCAATTGGTGATGACGTTTGGTCAGCAAAGGCACACGAATGGGACGTTTGCTGCGTAGCTCCATATTCAACAGTGTCCGTTGAACAGTGTGTTCCGATATTATTCTACTGGACCCTGCATTGTATTGGGCTGTCAGCTGAGCCTGTGTCTGGCTCCGGTTTTGCTTCACCATGCGAGACAGTCTCCCACGACATTTTTCTTTGATAACGTGTGGATGTCCAACACCATGTCGTCTACTGCTGGTTTCACCGTCATTCATCCACTTTGCATATAAGTACTAACATCTGTAGATCACGAACAACCCACGAGTCGTGCAGTTTCGGAAATATTTGTTCCGAGTTTTTGAGCCATTACAATCTTCCCTCTATCAAAGTCACTTAAATCGGTTGCCTTTCCCATCACACACATAAGTAAGTGAAAGAATGATTACTTCAGACTCTCCAGCAGCAGTTAAATACCACTTCCACCTGATCACGTGCCTTCCACGTCATCCAGGCGAGTTCATTGCAAAATGTAGGGGTGGTCCTGTTTTGACATTTGAGTGTATATATGAAATAGGAAATTAAATTTAATCTATACTTGTTAAAACACGGTAGGGTTCTATGGCATTTTGAATTACATTTCAATACATTTCTTACACAAAGTTATTTCATATTTTGACACTATTCTTTCCACATACATTTGGCGATTTCTTGGCCACTTCCACTGGACTGAGCAATTGCCACTGACAGGAAAGGAATTTTGTGGTCAGAAATATATTTTCAATTCTAAGTAGGTCCTTAGCGATTAAAGTAAATTGTGATTTAGCAAATATTTGTTTTAAAATTCCTTCAGAAGTTCCAAGTTGTTAGATACCATCCTCGTCACACTCATTACAACTGCAAATGTATTAATCAAATCACCTCACTCCTTCTCGACGTTAGAATTAGGAACTCACACAGTAGATCCCAAAGAGAAGCAGTGAGGATTTAATTTTCTAAATTTATTTTCATTTTTTGACTTGCATTTTCATATTGGTTGTGGAATCTATTTAACTTCCAATAGCATTTTCACTTTTGAAACAAAAGGAGTACAAAATATCCGCTTCATCACTTTTACTAGCATGGCAACAGAAAATATTAGTTTTTAGGACACTTTTTGCATGCAAATCCACCACTCGTTTTGTATAAACACACAGTTAAGATATCAGATATGGAAATCTCTTCGGAACGCATGTCTTCATCATGTTGGTTTAATCCACTATCGACTATAATCTCCTCCATGTTTTATGTGAAACAGGCTCTTTTTCTTGTATAATCTGATTAGCTTAACCTTTTTTCCCTTTGTTTTGATACTTTTTCTAGCTGTTCCTATGTACTTTTATGCCTTTTAAAACATCTACGGGTTGAAAAGACGTTGTAAGGCCTAATTTAGATTTGAAGCCAAAAAAAGCTTCGTATGGTGTTCTTTTGATTACAGAATGATAAGCTCTATTTTTCATAAATTGAATGAAACGTAGTCCTTCACTCCAGTACAGAGCATATTTTCGATATCTTGATTAGCTCTCTTTCGACGATACCCTGACTTCGTGAATGATAAAGCTTCCTGTGGACGATCTTCAGAGCTAGTTGAATCTGCTTCAAGTTGATCACCACTTTATTGACAAATTCTCTATTATTGTCAGTCTGTAATATTATAGATTGCGCTCCAAGCAACGGGAATATGTCCGCTAAAGTTGTAGGCTCTCTCTCTCTCTCTTTCTCTCTCTCTCTTCTCTCTCTCTCTTCTCTCTCTCTCTCTCTCTACTTTTTCAGACATTTTTGTTGTTAGAAACTTGAGAATCACAAATTGTTTTCATTTTGGTACACCATAATAAATTTGTTTTCTCTGTCTAGCCAAGATTGAAAGTCAATAAGATCTACCTGACAACGGGAATTAAATTCAGAAAAATTCATGGGTTTCTCAAAATGCCCTTTTATTACCTTTCTGTTTTTTTCTGGCAAAGCTCACAAAGGTAGAAGTACTGTTCAATACTATGACGTGTAATGTTTTTGTATTTGGTTGAAAGTTCTCTCAAAATTCTATCACGTCCTCCGTATCAAATATCCAAATGAGCTTCATCAAGTACGTAAAATAACTCAAGAGTCCGAGACGTGATATTGTATAGTACTGACGTCTTCTTTAACAGGATATAAACGAGTTTAATTTTGTATTCCACAGTCATCACATCATAAAGATTGAGCAACCAATGATCCCTAGGTTCCTTCCTAGTAATAATTTTGGCTTATTGTATATCATTTATTAATTTCTGGTAAATAGTTTCGGTTAAAAAAAACTGTTCTTTGCAGCATTAAGTCGAATTTTGGACAGCTTATTGTCGAATCGTTGTTTCATGTCTATAGACTATAACTCTTTCTCCAACGGTGCTGTTTTTTTTTCTCCATTTTCATGCAGCACAATGAAAATTAAATTTTTCGTTAAACAAATTTTCGTATTTTGACATTCCCGAACAAACCGCAAAGTGCAAATAACAAATTTTAAGAATTGAGTGGTACAGTAAAAAGTCACATGTACTTTGTCACGTAATACTCGAAGCGAATCGGAGATATATTTCGAAAAAGGCAGCCACCTTCAGAGGCGAAACAACGTAATTCTCTTTCGCCTGTGTCAATCAAAGGGCCTGTCAAAATCAACCAACGACTGAGCTCTTTGCTGTATTTCATACTTTTCTGGTTTCTAGGAAATGTGTGAAATATGAATCTTTTCATACATTCCGGCTAGCTTTACGCATTCTATACTATGCTTAGTCATCAAACGTTTGGGGTAACATTTAGATTTTAGAATATTACTGAAGAAAAAAAAGGTTTCTTCTTCCAAATCAAACAATCACTTTCTTTATCGAAATGGTAAAACTTATCTGTGTTATTTTCAGTGATATTCAAAGAGATCTTTCAAAAGAAAACCTTCTTGGAAAGCAGTTAAAAACAATTTACTTGACAATAAACCAGTCATTTCTTAGATTCAGTATTTGGAAAGATCAAGGCTAGGTTTTTTTAAGTACAAATTATCCATGACAGCTGTAAAAAAGAAAAAAAATTACCATTTAGTTATTCAATTCAATGTAGTCAAATTGTAAATGCAACTATGCGTTAGCTATAAAATCTGATGGAGATTAAAAGGTCACAAATAAATACACTTTATTTCAATTAGATTAATTACTAATATTTACATTTGCTGCATTATGGTGGGAGAAAAACTCAAGGAAACTGTTTTGAAGACCTCGGTATATGTTAAGTAAAACACTTAAAAATTTCACTCGAAAAGTTTTAATTTGAATATTTAAATTAAAAAGATTGTGAGTTTTGAAATTTATTTATAAGATTGCTTTTGATTATCTACATCATGTGATAGATTCTTTTCAAGGCATTTGATTTCTATGATTGATTAAGCAAAAATGAAATCTTTGAGACCAAATAAAAAGTTTCGAAGGATTTTTGAAGAATATGTATTTTGTGATTTTTAATTAAGAATAGTCTAGATTTTTTTTACATCATTATTCGAATCTGTTGTAATCTTATTGTCATTGAGACATTTATAGTATGAATATCAGATTGATTACAATCATGTTCGTGGAAATTTGCCTCAGGAACATATTTATTTGTCAGTTTATTTTAGATGATGATAATACTGAAGATAAAATAAATATGAGCTATTAAACCATCTCTATATTTATACTATTCTTTCCCTTTCAATAGTTCTTAAAAATTATTCATAGTAAACATTTATTTTTAAAGACATGTCTTAGAAATGAAGTAAATCTCTTTTTTACAGATAAAAATTATGTAATGCCGAACGCAATGGAATATCGCAATGCATCAAATGCGTCAGAAATGACATCAATTGAAAATGAATCATCGTTTTCTCTATAGCTGCACTTGGTGTCTAATGCAATCCACGTGATTGTTCACGCAATTCAAGCTGCTTCCTTGAAAAAATTAAGAGTAGGAATAAAACTTTTAAAGAAGATGTATTTGAGACATTTTGAAATATCAAACTGAAATTGGACGCACACACGCAGTTTCAATATTAGATTCCTTCCAGTTTAGTCAAGATACAGCTTTACTATGTCAAACGTCAAAGTTTAAAATAGTAAAAATGTGGTGTCTATTTTAACCAAGGAGTAAAACCTTTTGATTAAAATTAACTAAGGGGAATAAAGCATATTGTAATACGCGGGCAATCAATAAAGAATTGAAAGAAAGGTTAAGGTGTGTGTGTGTGGAGGTAAAGGAATTTATTTTTGAATTCTTTATCCTTAAAATTTTTAGACTATTTGATTGAGATTGAACAAGAAAAAAATCAATAATCATTCTAATTGTTAGGAACACAGTTAATTCTTAAGTTCTGTGGGCTGCATCTACCAGATGCTGGGCGTTGGTGGAAAGTGATTCATTCTTCAGCCAGCAATTTAAAGAAACTAACTTTATTAAGAACTGCCGAGCGAGCAAGCACACGTGATTGCTTCACCCGTTTTATATACAGAGCATAGTGACGTCACAGAACCACTTCACAGTTACAAAAACGTGGCGCCATGCAGCCACTCATTAACACAAATCATTTTTATTCACAACATACTCCCACCTTTGAGACTTGGGGAGAGTCTCAAACCTATAACATTTATAATTCAATAGATCCAGTCTCTTTGGTTCTTTAATCAATCTTCCTGAAGGAGTATATTTTTTCACAATTACATCATTAGTATTCAAGACATTTTCAGGTTTAGTACATTGAACAGAATTTGATTCCTCTTTCAACCCCTTAGCATTATTTGCAATCGCTTGTACTTCCAAAGGGAAGATGCGTTGTACCGGGCGTATTACTGTTCCATGTTGAGTTTTAAGCCGAACTGTGCGAATTTCCCCGTCTCGACCAGGGATTAATTCTATAATTTTAGCTTTAGGCCAAGACAAACGTTTCTTATTGTCGTCCCCAATTAAGACCATTTCCCCAACTCGGGGCTCACGCACCTGATTATCATTCTGTTTTTGTATTAGCTCACCTAGATATTCTTTCCTGAAACGTTGCCTTAAATTACTTAAAAGTTTAATTCTGAATTTCATTCTTTTTCTTAAGTCTCGCGAATTTAATTCGTCAATATCGGTAGTATCGGAACAGCGATTTTCTATTAAAAACATTGCAGGAGTAAGAGGGATCACAATTCCTGTGGATCTTCAGATATGTAAGTTAAAGGTCTACTATTAATTAAAAATTCACAATCACAAATTACTGTTGACAATTCTTCATAGGTCAATATTGATTTTCCAAGAGAACGTCTCAATAGTTCTTTAATAAGGCGAACCAACCTTTCCCACCAGCCTCCCCACCATGCGGCGGTGGGTGGTATAAATTTCTAAACTATTTTTTGAGTTGATGTTTCTCTCGATATCTTATGCCAATCCAATTTCGCAAGGTCATTGAAAGCACCCCGGAAATTGGTTCCGTTATCACAGTAAATTATCCTGGGCCTCCCGCGCCTGGCAATGAAACGCCTAAGGGCTAGCAAAAAGGCATCAGAAGACAGAGAATTTACTAATTCAAGATGGAGAGCGCGATAGACTGCACAAGTAAATAATGCAATCCATACCTTTTCGCCAGTTTTTAAAAACAAAGGTCCAGCTAAATCAATTCCTACAACTTCAAATATCGCGCAATCAGTCACTCGGTCTGGTGGTAAAGGTGATGGTCCGCTTGACAATGATTTCACTTTAAAACGAGCACATATAACACATTTATTTAAAATACTCCTAATAGTTTTTCTAGATCTAATAATCCAGAACCTTTCTCTAATTAATGATTGCATTATTTGGATTCCAGCATGACAGTTATTTTTGTGTATAGATCTAATCAAAAGTTTTGTAAATTCACATTTATCAGGTAACAATATAGGATACAAAAAAGAACTTTCATCATTTCTTTCAGTTATTTTAGACTTAACCCTTAAAATATTATCATTATCAATAAAGGTAACAAATTTTAAAGATTCAACATCAGGTAAATAATATGTCTGAGTTAAACGAATCAATTGTTTCTCAGAATTTTCAATTTCAGCAACAGAGAGTTCATGTTCTTTACATTTGCTACAGTCTTTGCGACAATTATTTACAAATCTTAAAACCCAAGCAAATACTCTAATCATTTTATCATAATCAGACACATTACATAAAAGCAAGGGGGGTGCATTGTTTGCTAGATCAACATTCGCATTTCTAGTTTTCTTTATCTCCGCGTTAACTTCTTGAGGTTCGCAACTGATTTCACCATCTGGCCAAAATTCCGAATTTTGTTTCAACCAGGATGGCCCCTCCCACCATCTAGAATTAAGCATTTCTCGTGGAGAACAACCACGGGATAGTAAATCCGCGATATTCATGTTTCCTGGGACATATTTCCATGATTGAATTTGAGTCAGTTGTCTAATTTCCTTTACCCTATTAGCTACAAAAACTGACCAATTTCCATATTTCTTAATCCACCAAAGTGCTGTTGTAGAATCGGACCAAAGAGTAACTTTCAAGTCCGGCATATTAAGCGCTTTCAAAATAGAATTTAAAAGTCGAGCACCTATACAGCCAGCCATTAATTCCAAACGCGGTATACTCAAAGGTTTGAGAGGAGCGACTCTATAGACTTCGCTCTAATGAGAATTACGCTAACTCTAGAATCAACTATTGATCGAGCAAAGACGCAACCCGCATATGACCCCTTGCTTGCATCAACAAATACATGCAATTCAGTTAAAATATCAATTTTCATACAACGTGGCACAGTTACATCTTTTAAAGTTTGAATTTCCTTTTACCATTTCATAAATTTATTTACAATATTCTGAGGTAGTTCCTGATCCCATGCAATTTTCATTTCCCATAGTTCCTGTAGTATTAATTTGGGAAGCAATGTAGACGGCGCCAACATCCCAATGGGATCAAAAACTTTTTGTACGGTAGACAAAACTAATCGTTTGGTTATTTTCGTTTCGCACGTTAATGATTCGAAATTCGTGCAACATTTCAAAACATCATTATCCAAGTCCCAAATGATACCCAAAATAAAAGTTTCGCCTGAATGTTTATCAACACTTCTACTTGCCACATTGCTCTCAAAAGTACGTAAATTAAAACATCCTTTCGACATAATTAATTTAGCCTTCTCAATAAATATCTCTATTTCATCAACACTGAAAACACCAGCTACACAATTATCAACATAAAAAGAAGATTTTAACTTTTGTGCAACTTCCTTATATTCAGGACTACAGTTTTCTAAAAGATGCATAATAGATGCATTCAATAAGTAAGGGCTGGAAAACACCCCAAATACAACTCGACAATGTCTGTACACTAATTGTTTTTCATTGCATGGGAAATAAAATCTGAGATAATCTCTATCTTTGGGTGTAACAGATAGCATCAAAAAAGCCTTTTCAATATCGGCTACAATTCCAATTGGATAAATTCTAAAACGATCTAAAATGTCAGGTATTAGTTCAATAAGGTTTACGCCTTTACATAAACAGTCGTTCAAAGATGGTTTCCCTTTTTCATGGGCGGAGGCGTCAAATACTGGACGTATTTTCATTGTCGCACTATCTAATTTAATCACTGGCCTATGAGGTAAATAATGACATTCATTGTTCAATTCTACCTCCGGCACACGTTCAATGATATTTAAATCTTCCCACTCCCTAAACACACTTTTATAATCATCAAAAAATTTACCGTTTCTTAATTTATTTATCATCCGTAAATGCCTTTTCCACGTTAGTTCTTTGTTACTGGGTAAATTCTCAGAGTTACATTTCCATGGGAGTGTCACTTCATATCTTCCATCGGGAAGAATTTTCATTTTATTCTTAAAATCGGTTAAATCAAAATTTTCTCTAGTATTTTCATTAAGTAAGGGATCAGTTATTCCTAAAACATCTAGCTCCCATAATTCTTTAACACTAACATTCCTTACATGCAACGACGATGTCGTTAACATCTCGTTTTTAACGTTTGAACTTAATTTTCCAATTACCGTCCATCCTAGTTTAGTTTCAATCGCTGTTAAGCCAGAATCTAATTCTATTAAGTTCCCAGTTAATAATTTTCCTATATTATCAGCCCCAATCAAAAGTCCAATTTCAGTTTCCTTACAATTTAAATCCGATAAAATAATTTCCTTAATCTTTAACTCATTTAGAATACGCTTATCCTCAATCTTAGAAATAAATCCACATATTTTCTTTTCCGATAGCGCTTCAAAACTACATACATAAGAGCGTTTTAAATCACTAACCTCAATAGAAAACACACCGTGATATTTAGGTTTCGATTCATCCCCTCCGAACAGAGAATGAATTATAGTTTCCTCTCTAAGTGGAGTGGCCTTCAAAATACTAGTAACACTTTCACTGATATAGCTATTTTCACAAGCGGAATCAATTAGAACTCGCACTTTCTTTTCCCGACCCTTGATCCGAATGAAAACGCAGAGAGTTTGAAAGTATATACTTTCGTTTCTGTTGCAGTTACTTGATAGAGAATTCTCAGTTTTTATGGAACATTTTTGATCATAATTTTTATCTAATTTTGGACACATAATTTCAAAATGGGAATAATTACATTTAGAACACTTAATGGTATGTTTAACATCACAATTTTTACTTAAATGACCAGATCTATTTAAACATATAAAACAAGCACCTTTTCTTAATAATAATTGTTTCTTAGCAATAAAAGACATTTTTCTAGCATTATAACATTTTTCACTCGGATGATATTTCTCACAAAAAATACAGTTATTAACTTTCTTACCTGAAGCACTTTCAGAACTCACCAGTGCTGATGCAGTCATTAATTCAGTTGTTTTCATCCTTTCGGTTGTGGGATCTCTCTTTCGGATAGTAGGGCCGAAACCGGATTTAGCCAGTTGCACCATTTCTTCCCCTTGAACTTCCAGGTGAAGGAAAGTCATTAAATGTTCTAGAGTCCGTGATCCTTTGACTTCTGTTTCATTATTCCGTTTTCTTTCCCAGGCTACCAGGACTTCCTCGGGTAAACAGGATTCTACCAACGGTGTTAGAAAGTCTCCATATTTTTCTTGCGTTCGTCCAAGGCTCTCCAACGATCGTAATTTTCCTTCGAGTTCGTCGTACAAGGCGGACAAATCAGTTTTCGTTCTTCCAGACGCAGCGTTCTTCATAACTAAACTTAACAGTTCACGTACGTAAATTTGTACGAGCAAGTCTTCACGGCCGTATCTCTCTTTTAATTGATCAATGGCTTTAGGGTAATTTTCCGCCGTCGCGGGGAAACTCAACACTAATCGTTCTGCTTTCGATTTTGGTTCTACGGATTGCAATAAATATTGCATCTTGTCCTCCGGCGCGATGCTTTTATCATTATGAATTTTCTGAAATTGACTCCAAAAGGCCAAAAAGTCTTTAGCTTCACCACTGAACTTTTTCAATTCAATTTTCGGTAATTTGAAACTTCTCTTTTCAGTTTCGGTTGGAATAGCAGTTTCTTGTATTTTCGAATCTACTCGGGAATACATTTCGATATAGCGGTCACGGTAGTTTTCTGCGTCTTCCATATCATCCAAATATTCTTGCTCGGCATCTTTCATTTCTAAGAGTTGTTCAGAAATTTGATTCTGACAAGTCTCGAGTCTCTGGAATTTATCCATGATTTGAGTTTTCAGAATAGGAAGTAGATTCATATCGATGTCTTCTTTCCTCAATTCGGTTTCAATTTTCTTCAGACTGAGAGAAAATGCTGTTCTCAGCCCTTTTCTTTGCGCCTTCAACGCAGTCACTTCCATCTTTATAGTTCGAGAATTTCAAAGTTCAATAGTTCGTGATTAGGTTTCAGTTTCACCTCCAACAAACAGCCTCGCCCCACGTTGGGCGCCACTAATTATGTTAGGAACACAATTAATTCTTAAGTTCTGTGGGCTGCATCTACCAGATGCTGGGCGTTGGTGGAAAGTGATTCATTCATCAGCCAGCAATTTAAAGAAACTAACTTTATTAAGAACTGCCGAGCGAGCAAGCACACGTGATTGCTTCACCCGTTTTATATACAGAGCATAGTGACGTCACAGAACCACTTCACAGTTACAAAAACGTGGCGCCATGCAGCCACTCATTAACACAAATCATTTTTATTCACAACACTAATTAAATTTTAATGTTTTTTCTGAGGTATCTGGAGTTTATAAACCCCACCTTGAGATTCGATTTCCTCATTATAAGGTTTTATAGCATCTGATAAAATAAGGAAGATTTCCATTGAGCATAAAAATCATATTTTTATTTTTCTAAATTTTGAACAGTACCGTAATATAAAATATACTGTTCTTCATGACTTTCGAGACTTGATAAATTAGCTACTTAGGTGAAATAAAAGGTACGCAAAATTAGTAACAAACTACCTTACGTTAAAAAATTATTGCTTTATGCTGTTTGAACTCTACATATTGTAGGTACCCTATAAGAAAACTGATAGAGAGAGTAGGAAGCATATAATGTTTGATGAGACTTTTACCTTGATATGCATTGCAAAATTTCCGATGGGAGGGATTTCGAGGTATAACAATCGTTAAGAAAAATAATTTCCGTTCAAGGCTATCAGTTCTGTTTTATGAATAATATAACGCCAGAGTAAGTATTCATAATAATATGAAATAAAGTTTTACAAAACTTCAACAATGAAATGCTAAGTTAGTTTTCAGAATCTGTTGGCCGATATAAGAGGCCGTATTGGAGAACGAGCCAACATGGCGGCCATTGATGTTGACGCGTCATTTCGATCGCTTGAGGATTGCTTCGAATCTTTGGAAAATGTACTAAATTGTGTTGGAAACCCAAGCAAAAAGTTGCGTGAAGGTGCAAGAACTGCTTTGGGTAAGTTGAAATTACATTTTTCAAAAGCTTTCAACAAATCTGGAGATGCAAAGAATAACGATGATTTCCCAGCGTCGTTTACAAAACCATCATATGCTCGTATCGTGGCGCCATCTATCATTCCCAATGAGAGTAATTTAATGAATAATGTTATTGTATGTTCTAACAAAAATGATTTTACATCTGAGGAAGTGCGAAAAATCATCAGAACTCAGTTAAACCCTAGACAAATTCAAGTAGGGATAAAAAAGATGAGAACCATCGATAATAATCGAGTGCTTGTTCAATGTGTCTCAAAAGAGAATAAGGAAAGGTTTTCGAATGCAATAAAAGAAAAAACAAATTCGCTTCAAGTGTCTTCTCCGCGGAAGAGAAACCCAAATTTGCTTCTGAAAAATCTTCCGAATGAAATTAGTGATCATGAGGTTCTCCAGCTTTTGAAGGAACAGAATCCGGAATTGGGAGAGAAAGAACAAATATGGGAGGAGACAAAAATTCGTTTCACTCTTAAAAAATTCGAAAATTCCCGGCATTTGGTTCTAGAGGTCAGTCCGATTTGTCGAAAACTGTGCCTTAATATGAACTTCCTGAGAGCAAACTGGAACGTTTGCAAAATCGAGGATTTCCTGGCCATTAACCGTTGCTTTAAATGCCTTGGATACCATCATAAGGCTGCTAACTGGGAAAATGGCTTGTGCTGTTTCAAATGTGCTGGAGAACACAAGAGTAGTGAGTGCGATCTCTCTACTCAGGTTTGCGTTAATTGTATTAGATTCAATAAGAAAACAAGAGACCCAAACAAAAAAGTTGATGTGAACCACAAACCCTATTCTAGCTGCTGTAAATGTCATCAATTTATGGAGAAACTTGTTGCATCTCAAACAAGTTATGAATAATGTTTTACCTCAACTACATTTACGCATTTTACAACTTAATTTGCATAAATCAAAAAGTTCTACACAGCAGCTTATTTTGAATATGGAAGTTCGCAATATTGATGTTGCGTTGGTACAAGAGCCTCATTCGTACAAGGGAACTCTTCCTGGATTTCCTTCGTCTTACAGAGTTTTCTTCAGTCCTTCTTTCGAGACAATTAAAGCAGCCATTATTGTCAGAAATAGAAATATTTCAACCTTTCTAGATCTAAATCACCTTGATTACAATATGGTGACAGTGCGCTTAAACATTAATAAAGTATCCTTTTTGTTTGTTTCCTACTATTTCGAACCCTCCAAGAATATCGATTTTGATTTGGAAAAAATTAACCAACTTTTTTCCAAGATGCCTATAAACAGATTGGTCTGGTCAATGGACGCTAATAGCAAATCTGAAACATGGTTCAGTCCCCTTTCTGACTCTAGAGGTTCCAAGCTCACCGATTTTATTAGTGCCCATAACCTCTTTGTCATTAATGAAGATTACGGTCCTACATTTTGTGGCTCTCAAGGTTCTAGCTACATTGATGTAACTGCAGTTGGAACTGATTTGCTGGAAGATGTTTCTTGTTGGCATTTGCCTACTTATGATTCTCTCTCCGACCACAGAGCAATTGAGTTTGATATTGTTCTTAATTCCAATTCTCAAACAAAAAATGGTGACTTTTGTATCTTCAACCTGATAAAAGCGAACTGGAAACTCTTCTATGACACATCTAATTGCTTGCTATCAAACATTAGTAATCGCATCGATTCCTGCCAAAATCCAGAATCCTTACATGATCTCGTAGATAATCTCCTTTCTATTATTCTAAACTCTTGTAAAATGTCAATTCCAATTAAAAAGCAAGGGATGCACAGAATTCCTTGGTGGACAACGGAAATTGGGTGCATGAGAAAGCACGTTAATGCTGCAAGACGAAGATTCCAGAGATGTAAAAATATCGCTTTAAGAGAAATTTATAAAAGTAAATACAAAGAATTAAGAACTAATTATAATTTAAAACTTTTAGATGCCAAATTAAGCTCATGGAAGGGATTTTTGGATGAAATTAATGTAAATAATGTGTGGAAAAAGATTTATACCTATGGCGTCAAACAGCAGTTTCAGAAGAGAGTTGAACTCAGTGGAATTGATCTTCCATGTGGAACTGTGACTAATTCTTTTGAAGAGACAATTAATGAGATTATCTTCCATTCTTTTCCTGATGATTGTGAGAATGATGATGATGATTGTCACAAGGAAATACGAAATGACGCTCTTATCAATAGCAACATAACGAAGGACCCACCTTTTACCATCCATGAAATCGATGCTGTTATTAATAAATTGAAGTTAAGAAAGTCACCTGGCCCTGACTCCATTCCTAATGAAGTTGTCAAGAAATTGCATGTAATGCACCCTGGACTTTTCCTAAAAGTTTTTAATTCATGTCTTCGTCTCAAGACCTTTCCTCTCTGTTGGAAAAAAGCTAGGATTATCCTGATTCCCAAAGTGAACGACGTCCGTATATCCCTAATTTAGACAACCTTAGGTGTATCAGTTTACTGTCAACTTTGGGTAAATGTTTTGAAAGACTCATTATCAACAGAGTGGCCTGGCGTTTACACAAGGATTATTTTTTTCAATAAAAACCAATTTGGTTTTATGCCACAAAAATGTACCGAGGATGCCTTGATGAAACTTAATGAAATTGTTTTAAAAGGAAAAAAGAGAAATTTTCATACAATCCTAGTTTTCTTGGATATTAAAGGAGCTTTTGATAATGCTTGGTGGCCTGGTATTCTGAGCCTTTTAAAAAGATCTAACATTCCTAACAACTTATTTGCCGTAATTTCCAGCTTCTTGAAGGATAGATCTGTGACTTTATCTTTAGGTCATTCCTCAAAAGAGAGATTTTTAAACAAGGGATGTCCTCAGGGATCAGTTTCTGGACCTTTTCTCTGGAACATCATTATAAATGATTTTTTGGAAAAAATCTTGGCTTTCTCTTGTGAAACGATTGCTTTTGCCGACGACTTACTTCTTTGTTTTCAGGGAAAGTCTTTTCATGATATAAGCAGACAAGCGCAGCTTACCCTTGATTTTGTATCAACCTGGGCAAAGAATTATAAATTAGAGTTTAATTCTGTCAAATCAAAAGTTATGATCTTGGAGAAAAGAGAAAGCAACACCCTCACTAGCAACCTCACCCTTAATGGGATTCCCCTCGATTGTGTGAAGGAACTAAAATATCTTGGTATTGTCCTTGATAGTAAATTCTGTTGGAAGCAACATATTCTGCATCTTTCAAATAAGTGTGAAAAAATTCTGCTAGGTCTTAACAGAGTTGCCAGAAATAGCTTTGGGATCAAGTCCAATGTCTCATCCCTCATTTATAAACAAGGCATTGTTCCATTTATCTGTTATGGTTCACGAATCTGGGGATCTGCCTTGAAGAAGAAAATAAATTGTCGTTTCCTGCGAAAAATTCAACGAAGAATACTTCTTCGGGTTATTTCTGGGTATCGAACGATATCCTATGATGCTGTGTTTGCCATCTCGGGTTTTCCACCTATTGACATCTTTATAATCAGAAATAATGAATTCAAGAATGCAATAAAGAACTGTACCAATAAGAGTCTAGATGGTACCCTGCGATTTTCTGATCTCCTTCATCCTTCTGAACGATTTCCCCTCAATTTTGTTAATTATCGTAAAAATATCGAAGACAACTTTCCTGTTGTCTGCTTTACAGATGGTAGCAAAATTAACAATAAGGTTGGCCTTGCATTTGTTATTTTCCAAGATTTTATTGAAATTGAAACTCGCCAATTTAGAATAAGAGATGAATGTAGTGTGTTTCAGGCTGAATTACTTTGCATAGCTCAAGCAGTCTCATGGATCTGTAAAAACGAAAACCTTTCATCGGATTTTTTAATTTGCAGTGATTCTCTTTCATCTTTATATGCTTTAAATAACATTGATTCTCAAAATCAACTGATTGTTAAAACGCAAATTGATCTCAATTTTCTTCGAAGCCCCAGAGGTGTAAAAGTTTCCTTTTCTTTTGTTCGAGGTCATACGGGAATCTATGGCAATGAACGTGCTGACTGGCTTGCAAAAGAAGCTACAAAATTAAGTTTTTTGATTCCTATGAGCATTCCAAAATCATATTATAAAAATATTTTTAAGGAAAAAATTATTTCTGAGTGGAATAAATTATATCAAATATCAAATAATGCGCTCTTCACCAAGGAATTTATTCCTTCTATTCAGAGACGTTTAAAGGCTAAACACTTTCAACCTAATTTTATACTTACCCAGTTTCTAACTGGGCATGGAAACTTTAAAGCCTATTTGAAACGCTTTAATTTGTCACCTACTGACCAGTGTTCTTGCTCCAGTGACTCAGTCCAGGATGTCAAGCATCTAATATTTGCTTGTGCTAAATTCTCTTCCGAAAGACGTACTCTCATGAATTGCCTACAAAAGAACAATATAGCGTGGCCTCCTCCTTTCTCTGCCTTTGTTCAGAGTAAGTCTTCTTTTACATCGTTTTGTGCATATATTAATAGCATTTTTTCTCGTATTGTTTAGATTGTCAATTTAATTATTTTTATTTAAAAAAAAAAATTGTGTTTTTTTTTTACTATTTTATTATTTTGTGTGTGTTTGCTAACAATTACTGTGTACGTATGTATCTCTCTCTGGTTCTTTAAAGTGCGTATATATATATATATATGTATATATATATATATGTCTGTGTGTATATTCTTAAGTATTTGTGTGTATGCATGCTTTTACTCATTTGTATTTTGAAAGTCTTATTCTGATCACACATGTGCTTCCAAACCTTCACCATTGTATAATTTTATTTACTGAATGTCTCCGTTTTTGCATGTGAGCAATGTTGTATTTTGTACTGTGTTTATTGTATTTGCATCCCGTCTTGTTTCTTTTTACCTTTCGATTTCCCATTTGTGCTTGTATCCCTGTACTTAAAACTTCCTACCACTATTGATCGAGTATTGACTTACGTTTGTAAGCCTTGTGTTATACTTGTTGGCACACAAGGAGTCTACCTAGAGTCTCAAAAAAAAAATATAAGAGAAAAAATCTAACTAATTACAGATCCTTTTTAAAAATATTAATGAATCCCATTTGCGTTGAAATATTAATGGAAACTCAAGTGTCGAAACAAACAGCCAATCAGACTTACGAACCAACTTTTGCCATCATTAATCTTTTTATGCTATTAAAAATATAAATTAAACTATATAGATTATCTACAGAAAACAAATCCAATGGTAAAATAAAAAAGTATACATATAATTCACTTTTATCAACAGTTATAAAATGCATAATTCGTACTGAGGATCCGCAAATTAAAACATTTTGCAACATTAATTCTTTTGTTTACATTTCTGTGTTTTAATTTGTGTGCTTCTAATGCTTTTGATATACAAAAATTAAATCCATTGGCAAAATTTAAAAAAAAATTATGTTACAAGTTTTTGTTGTCAGACAGCTTCAGCAGAAATATAGCTTCTGTTGTATTCTAATGAAAACTCTGGCCTTCTAATACAACAACTTCTTCTAATACAAATTTTAATTAAATAAAATTTAAAGTTGATATTTTATTAAGATATAAACTCCGTGCTGTGTGTGCATTCCATACAAATTCAGAAAAGCTTTCCATACAAATTGAGAGAAGCGTCATAGGATAAATTATCTGAGATTATTTCTACTGTTACGCTGTGAATAAGTCCTTAAATCCTGCGCAACTATAACTCAAAAGATTTTGACTCGAACCTTACGTGGTGGTTGGCTCAGAAACCATAGTGGTAGTAGCCAAGTGGTAGTGGTGTCAATGCAGATACCACATATATCGAATTGCCAAAGAAATGTTCACCACGTTTCCGAATATTGAAATATTTAAGAAGGATTTTTTAATAATATATATTATTTTACTTAATGTGACTGGAGAAAAACATAATTCCATATTTTACAGTAAAAAAAAAATTTAGGAGTATAATGATAGAAGAAAGACTCAATAATTTATACATAAAATAGAAAGTTTTAAAACAGATTGATTCTTATAAAATAATAGGTTATCTTGCAAGAAATAAAGCAAGAGGGATATTCATGTAAAAATATTTTTTAAATTAATTTATTTAAAGCATAATGAAGGGGGGGGGGTTGAAAATATTCATTGCCTTTTTATTTATTCAATAAATTTAAACGAGTTTATTTGCAACTTCTATTAAAAAATTTTAGCTTAAGGTCTCACCAACTTTTTATCGCTTGTGGCCAGCACTTGACTTCAGCAGCAACTGTCTGGTATATGCTGTTAATACATATATAAAAAGTATCAAAAACTCAACATTTTGTAATTTCATTACTTTTACTTCCTAAACTTGGTACTTTTTATTGCTACTTTATACATTCGAGATAGGTTAGAACTCGGCGGGCAACATCATACTTTCGGATTTGAAGACGTCTTCGAGGCCTCGATGATAAGGCACATCCACTGATCTTTAAGATCTAAAAAATGGCTGTTCAGATTACCGAGGATGTAGTTCGTGTTGTGTACCCAATAACTGCCCATACCATCACAATAGATGAGGTTTGACGATATCGAATGCAAGTAGGACATCTCCTAGGTATTTTTAGACATAAATATGACTATCATGATGCTGTACACAGAAAAAGTGCGTCTGAAAAGACGATGTCACTCCTTTAACTAGGGTTTGCAGCCTCGGGATCCCTGTGGGTTTTTCAAATCCCGGGATTTAATTTTTGTCTGAATTATATTTCGAAATTTTTTTCAAAGTATTGTGAATCTGGTATTACATTTAATGTATCTAAATACTTTTTTTCACTGTATGTGTTGAATGTCAGTTTTCTTTCGCATTGAACCTTGAAGGGTTGGAGGCGGGTGTGTATGTTAAACCATGAAATTTGATATGTTTTCTCTTATTTTCTCCTGTAACTTTCTCCCCATCACGAGTGAGGTCAGAAAACGGACATTTCTTCCACCTTCCAGGGATGTCCAATGTCAGATAACTTGGACAGAGGCAATTAGAATTTTTGGAAGGTATCTAGTAGGTTTTTCGGTCCCAGGATCCCGAATTGTTTTTCCAATCCAGAAATCTCGGGATTTAATTTTTGTCTGAATTATATTTTTAAAAAAATTTATCAGAAAAATTTTCTAAGAATTTAATTAATTTATATTTTGGTTATGAAATATGTACGTAGAATTTTTTTGCGCAATTATAAGTGCAATAGGTAATAAATTTATACAGCTCTCCTTTCTCGAATTGGAGAACGTCGTACAGGTCTAAGTAGCTCACTGCAATGCTTGCACAATAATATAAGCAACATCTCAAGAATAGATTTTGTCGCGGTTCCTTCTCCAATTTGGGCCGTGGTAGCCTAATGGTCAAGGTATTGGATCATGGCTGGCATGTCATGAGTTCGAGCCCAGCACCACTAAAGACCCGCCGTGTAGGGGAGCAATGCATGTTAAATCTGTTGAGAACTCAAACGTCCTCCCGTTTGTGTGGTATGGAGGTTAGGAGAGAAGGGGTGAAATCTCAGGTGTCGCCCTCGTCACTTGATCATGGTTCAAAATTACGAGGTCCGTTCCTAAAAGCCCTCGTGTAGCTGAACAGTTCGACGTTAATATTCACTCACTCACTCCTACTCCAATTTAATGCCATTAATTAATAACAGACCTGCTTAGAAAACTTGAGACACCCTTCAAATCCCATTGCATTACTAACAGCTCATGCAACTGGATCTTCAATTTCAAATGAGGTAACACTTGAAATTGATTCATATTCTGATTCAATAACTGGATCAATTTTTTTACAAAAACCTTTAAGTGTAGCAGGAGAACTAAATAAAGTTATCAAAGAGGTTAATGCAACAATGCAGTCTATTAGATTTGAGAAACTGTCATGAAAAGTTCAAAAAGAAATGTCTCTTTTTTGAAAATGGAGGGAGACGGGTTGTCTACCTGAAAAGAACATACTCCTATTTAATGGCGATAATACCTACTAGTAAAGAATCTGAACATGCATTTTCTTCGGCAGGACAATTTGTAACAAAAATAAGAAGCCTTTTCAATGATGAAACGCTGGAAGAGCTGTGTTTTTATAAGCTTATTTACAAAAACAGAAGAAATGGAGAAATGCTTTTTTTTATTTCATTATGTTCTATTTTTACTACTATTTTTATTTGTTTTGTTTTTTATGACGAATTAGTTTTTTTTATTTGTTTCATTAAAATAATATTAAATAAATTTTTAATTATATTCTCAATTTTATTTGCAATTTCAAGTATGCTAATATGTCAGTATTTTTAATAAATAGTCCAATCCTAATCCCGAGATTTGGATAATGTAATCCCGAAATCCCGGAATTGAAAATATGACACGGGATTGCAAACCCTACCTCTAACCAGTTTTGTTGTTGGACATACCATTATTACTGCATACCTCTGCTAAAGCATCAAGAGGTCCCAGTAAGGGTCATCATACAGACGGTCAATGTTGCTCCAGTTGTGACAAGTCCTATTCGTGCCCTTTCACTAATCCTCTTGGGGAAATACTTCTTTAACTGCTGTTTTTTAAAATCGCCTTCCGTAGAGAGAACTTGATTTTATGCTAATTTGAGTACTATTGAAACCCTAGAAAAGTGAGTGACAGAGTTAGTCATTACGCTGTTATTAAAGTGAGATCAACGAAGTGACTTTCTGAAGCCTTGGTGAAAGGGAGAAAAAGATTTAAAATGGAATATAGTTGACCAGGAGAGATCTGACGAGGGCTCTTCCATCCGATCACACTCAATTAAGTGTTTAATTATTTGTCTTATGAATTAAATATAAGCAATTAGTTTGATTGCTTCCTCAATTCATAATCTTAATTGATAGTAAATTGATTGAAATAATTAAAATTGATTATTTATATAACAATGCCTGCTTTTTTATAGTCCCAAACTTGGCTTGCGACTTTTGGGTCACAACACAGTCATCACAAGACAAACCCAAAACCTAACTCAAGATCCATGATGTACCGTTTTTCAAAAATGATTTGCCTGTCCTCTTGAGCGTTAATGATGGAAAAACGTTGAAATCATGTATGATATTCATTATGACCATCCTGAAACTATTAATCCCATATTCGCATGGTAGTCTTTGTATTTCAACCAATACAAGTAATAATATCGTGAAACCGCCATTATTGAATTCCAACACGCTAGCGTCAAGCCTTAAACGAGGCATCACACGAATTTCTCACTAACAACCAACATTCAAATGCGATTTAAGAATAAAAAATCCGCTACATAACTTAGCTTTTATACAGAGTTTGAGATGTCGTTTCCCCCTTCTGCTTCAATCGATTGCGCTTAAATGTTAATTTTCTTCCTTTCATACTAATTTTACGTTTGAATCATCCCTCCTTTACGGTGCACGTTAATGGTCATCATTGCATATATATAGAGAGAGAAAGAAAGTTAATTAAATTAAGTTTAGAAATCTTCTGAGATGTGCGCATGAAAAAATATGAAGTAATAAAAAGTACACGATTATATGGTAATAAACAAACATCGGTGCTAAAAAAAAATTTTTTTTAAATCTTATTCGTGAAATTTTAAATATGCAACACAATTTGTGAAAGTACTTGATTTGCTTGAACAAAGCAAAAGAAACTCAAGTAGTAATACATAAATAAAGCGAAAACATATTAAATTAACATTAGTTACTTTATTTAATGAAGTAAATTTTTATTAATATTTTGGAAAATTACTAGAAATTTAGGTTAAATTGTACTTGAAAAATTTGCGAATAAAGAAAAATTAATAAATTTTTTATCATGGTTACTTTATGTGTCATTTGAGAGAAGAATCTTTGAAGGTTCCTTTTAATCTCTTCTATCTCGATGAAACTCATGAGCTAAGCAATGTGTCATAAAAATAGAGGAGACTTAAGATGATATCGAAACTTATACCTTGACGTCACGATTTTTAACCTTAACCTCCTAGATTACAATGAAGCATTTATCCTCTTGGGAACCTATTCTAATATTTTCTTTCGGGAAGAAAAGATAACGCTAGGCCTGAATTAATCGTCTGCGGTCCTTGAGATGCTGCACGCACTCGCAAAAAATAATTTTGAGATTTATTCAAAGAGATATCAATATATTCCAAAAAAATTGTTTAAGAATCTGGGTCAAGAGAAATCGGAAATCTAGTCCAAAATTTTTCACACGCTTAGAGAAGGCCAGTTTGTCTTTAGATCATTATTGATAACAACAACCTTTCAACTCTGGATTTTCCTAAAACTGGAAAAAAAATTATTTAGCTAAAACTGTATTTTGTATAGTTTACTTTTATTTACAGCTATTCTATTTGCTGTTTTTAACCTTGTTGATCAAAGGGCACTCGAAAATATTCAGTAAACAATTTTAGAAAAGACAAACAATTTATGAATGAAATGGGCAGAAGTTCCTCAGCCAAAAGCGGGTCTTTTCTGACAGATAATCAGTAAAGATTTAAAAAGGAGGCTAAAAACAATATCCCATCCTGGCCAAAGATTGATTTTTGTATTTGAAAGCCACTTGAGATTATTTAGAATCTGACCAGTTTATCAGTAATTGAATCATACCACTTTACGAAAGAAACTTGAGTCCTATAGATTTCATAATGATATAATAACTGTTTTATAATTTTTATTCGAAACTTTTACTCCTACGTAAAGTAATTTAGGAATTATTTAATTTTACTCGGCATTTTGAGCTGACAAAAGTGCTTTATAGTGGAGCAGTTAAAATTTCAATTCATTCACTTAAGTAGGACTTGAATGGACCGTCGATCGCAAGCGACTGGTCGAATACAGCTAAAGGATATGTTTTCAACAAGAAAACGTAGGTCATATCGTTACAAACCATGGTAACCAAGCCCATTCAGTCTTCATGCCAAAATAATTGCCGCAGTCAAATGATCCCTTCTTTCACCATAAAATTCTATTTTTAAAACCTCTTAATGTAGATCTTGGAGGATGTTGGTAAGATTTGACGAAGTTTTGGCTTAGTATGTGTTCCTTTTTCTTTTAAAAGGCTTCAATGGTTTCTGACATATCTGACCTGAGAGGAAAAGAAATTTTGGCTGCTTTAGTTTAACATTCATTTTGTTCATTAAATTGTTTTATTTTTTCATACCATTTGGTGCATTTGCTTTCTCTTACCGGTGCTTTCAATTCAAATTGATGAGAGGGAGGTGAAAATATGTCAGTAGCCTCTCTGGCCTAGTGTGCCTGATTATCGTTCGTTCAGAGGTGCGCCCGACGAAGGTTTGATATTGAAATAACATGTTAGAAAATGAAACGATGACTCTGAAAACCAATCTAACACTACAAACCAGAAAACTAAAAGAAGGCTTTCAAAAATGCGCCCCACATATTCGATACCCATTACAGCGCGATGCCAACATGACCAAATGTAACCAAACTATATATTCTTGTTTTGATATAAAAATAGACATGTAAATAGGCATTTCCATAGCTAAGATTCCCCATGTCTGCGCATCGTTGCCTAGTTACTGATTCCACCTTTGAAGATTTTCGTCTAAATACACACCAAATCACAAGGGCTTGGGTGGACATATCCAGAAGCAAAGAGACCTCCCATTATTGATAAAGTAGTATAATGTATATTTTTTCTGTGGCACGTAATATTATTTTCAGTTAATAAAATATCATGCTGATTTAGTACCCTTTTCCCCATTGCCACTTATTAGAACACAATATATAAATTGGGGTTTGGGTAGGCAGACTGCAACTAATTTTTAAGAATGAGTGGGAGTTATATTTACCTCACACTATAAAGCTGCATGGGGGCTATTCGGGACGAACCTCATCCTTTTGAACCCTGGTCAAGTGACGAGGACGATACCTGAGACCCCTCCCATCACTTTGACACCACTCTAACAGGTGGACGGACGTTTAAGCCTCAACAGATTTAACTCACAACGACTTGCTCTCCACAGCGTGTTTTCAGCGGCTCGAACTCATGACATACTAGCCACGAGTCTCTGACCTTGACCACTCATTTGAAATTTTCAAGTGGATCTTAGAAAAGCAAAATAGATACTCATTGCTTAGTAAAGTTTGAACTGCCGTTGGAGTCGGGTAATATTTTCCTAATAAAAGGGAAACTGTGGGAAATTTAATAAAAACTCTTAGGAGTAATTTCAATTCATTCAAAAATCCTAACTCAAGTCCTAAAACTACAGATTTCCTACCTGTGGTTAAAACCTTAGTGTAGATAAAAATTATTAAGAAATTAGACTGAAAATAAAATATTCCGTATGTTGAAAAATCTAAGTGTATTTACACGAGAAAACCATTAATGTTATACTATATTTCCTTTTTCATGAATGTATGCAAAGTAGTTTAGTAGGTGACGATTGTGAAGAAAAAAATTTAAGTTGTGAACTTTAACTTTAAAAACAACTGTAATTTTGATCTCTCGTTATGAGTAAGTAGGAATTTTATTTTATTTCTATTGTGAACAATACTCCAAAAGGGCTTGCCCATAGAATATAAGTTTTACAACAACTCTACTGTTCATTAGAGTTGTGAAGATGCATTTATTATGGAAAATTTCATAAACTGCATTTGTCTTTCTATTGAAGCTTTTAATATAGCCCATTATATGATTGTAAGACATTTGTCGCGTCAATTGGTAAGCTCAAATTTTAAAAAAATGTCAATCCGAACTTCTGAGACAATGCTCCTTATATTTTGTGGAATCCAATGAAGTAGCCGAGCAAGCATGGTGGCGAACTTGTGGCTGGAAAGTCGTGAGTTGGAGCCACTGAATACCCACCGTGTAGAGACGAGCCGCCACTAGATGGAACCACCACTGCAATGACTCTCCTACTTGGGGCGTGTCTGCAATGGCCAAAATGCAGCGCATTGGAAAAAACCCTCCCACACACCTTCCAATTCAGCGGCTTTCGAATCGTGTATAAAATGCACTTTCAGCTTATACATGTATCGTTTGATATTCGATAGACAAAATTTCAAAACGTCATTTCTAAATGTGTTCCAAGTTTTCGCTGCTTGTGCAGCATGCTAATATAGTATACTAGGAAGTAGTTAAGTTCTTCGTACGGGTGGAATGAAAAATATTACAACCGAGATAGAAACATAAGCAAAAGTTGAATGAAATCAACATTAAATTAATATTTTAAATAATTTAAAGTAAATTACACATTGTACTCTAAGTAAATAATGATTTAGAAAGAAAAAAAAGTAAAATAAATAAATAAAGCTGAATAAACTTGTATTTTCCAGGCTCATCTGTCAGTTAATATATAAATACTATCCAAAACACAAGAATCTTAATATTATTTTTTCTGCAGCTAGTAAGAAAACTTCCACAAACGGGAATTTTTTAGTTAATAACAACCCTGTAACCCCTTCTTGAGAGACAATTCTTTCGAAGTAAATCTCTACTCTATAAAAAAAATGCTTGCCAAA
Organism: Trichonephila clavata; assembly: GCA_019973975.1. NCBI lineage: Eukaryota > Metazoa > Arthropoda > Arachnida > Araneae > Nephilidae > Trichonephila > Trichonephila clavata. The sequence continues at coordinate 39,637 of BMAO01000147.1, forward strand.
TTTCAAATCTGTAGTGCTAATAATGTCAGAAATCTCATGATGAGCGAGTCTCATTATTCCTAAATATATATGGAGGAGGAGGGAAGATACATTATCTCTCACGCCCCTGCAACCCCTTCGGGGCAAGAAAAAACATGCCTGCTGGGCTTCTATTCTGTATGTTTAACAGTTCAAAAGCTGAATATTTTTTACTTATAACATACATGCAACCTCTTTTCGCAGTAGATTTTCGTAAGAACCTTTATTAGAGTAAATTCTACTCATGAAAAAAAACTTGGCTGTCAAATTCTAAGTTATATAATTCGGGTATTTTTTCATCTACAATGGCTCCGCAAACGCGTCCCCGCTCCCGTCCTTGGAAGTCGATTTCCTAATATCCCGTTTTTAGTGGATCTCTTCTCAACAAAAGAAAAATGTCTGCCAAACTTAGAGTCGATAGGTCTAACAGCGCAAAGACTTCTTTTTTTTTTTTTGGCCTTTAATGCCCTCGTAATTTTCCTTGGGAGTTGATTTTTATTAAACCCGTCCTTAGCAGATCTCTACTCAGCGAAATAAACCTGCCTGCCAGATTTCAAATCTGTAGGTCTAATAGTCTCAAAAACGGGTATTCTTTTCTATAACCCTCCCCGCAACACCCTTTGGAGACGATTTTCACAAAACGTTCTTAGTGGATGTCTACAAACCTCAACAGAAACGTGACTCCCTAATTCCAAGTCTATAGTTTTAATCAAGGCCGGATCTACGTAAGGGCTTAATGGGCTAGAGCCCAGGGCCCCCATTCCCCATTGAAGATAACAAACAGAAAAAGATGCGTGCAATCAAAATAGTGGTAAAATAATAAACCAGTAAAAACGAACAAATCAAAAATAAAATACCCGAAATACTTTATCAATTTTTTTTTTCTTATTTTCGAGACCAAGAACAATTTACCTTTATTCTTCCGCTCGGTTCTACGCGGAAATTAATAATTAATAGACAGAAGCTCTATCATAGAGAGGCGCCGACGAGCATCGAGCATTTATACAAACTTAGTGGCACTATTTCTGTAGCCATTTATTTTTGTGTAATAATAATTCTAAGTTACAATAATATACTGAGATTTGTGGTGCTGTGTGTGTCCTGTGCATAATACCTGAAATTAAAAGATACTTAGGTACCTGTTTATTCAAGTTTGAAGTAGAAGTATTAATAAACATTTCTAAATTATTTCAAATGAAAAACATGGAATTATAATTAAATATTTTTTATATTTTCAATTTTTCAAAGAATGAAAACATCAGGATTTCCTGTAAATATGAATGTTGTCTTAAAATTCACTCACTCTGGAGATGTTTGCAAATAAGGTCCATTACAAACTTATCAAGTTCCATTTGTAAATAAGTGTTTGGAAGAACAGTTCAAATCCGTCAACTTTTATATTGCAATAGACAGGAGATTTTGTCTCAATTAAAGTGCATTTATCTCTTAATACAAATAATACCATTTTCTAGTTTTTAACAGAAGAAATTTTCTTGTCTTTAAGGTATTTTTACAAGCATTTATTTAACTTGCAATGTAATTTTTTCGGATATAATAAAACTTTTTTTTTGTTACATGAATTCCCCCCCCCCAAAAAGAAAGAAAGCAACCGTTATCAGACATTTCATATAAAAGTCATCAATAACTTTTAGGACATTGAAACCAAAATGGATTATTCTTAAAAAGTTTTTAAAACTACATCGCGTAATTTCATTTCTTTTTTTAAATTTTTCAATAGTTAAATAAATTAAAACGAAGTATTTATTTCTCTTATATCTTTTAAATTTGTAGAAATGCCAAGTACTAGATATTCTTAGGAGCTATATGTGTATTTTTAGTCTTTTTTTCAATTATAACTTTGCAAATATCTTCCTACTTTAAAGATTAAAAACTTTGATTTTATAAAAATAATCCATTATATATTTAAAATTCCTTACATTTAATGCTCGTTAAAAGCATTACGAAACAAAGTTATACGTTAAAAACAAAATTTCATAACAGAGAAAAATATTTTTTATTATTCTTATGTAACATTAAATGTAGCTGACCATAAAAAATTATCTGTAAAGGAAAAAAATAACTGATTTAGAGGAACTTTGACCACAGATACTCCACAATGATTAATATAAACACACAAACGAGATAGTATTTTTCTGTTCAAAAAATACTTTTTTTTTAAGTTCCATGGAATCTCAATTTCAATGTAACATATCTGACACAGTTCCAAAATTTATGTTTGGAATATTCTACTTTTTAAGGCAGTGATTTCCAAAGAGGGATACATGTACACCAAAGACTGCACGAAAGAAATAGGTTCATGATACATAGACTGTATATAATAAATGGGCAATTTTTGCTTAATTATCTTCCTTTTGGAGACGATCAAAAAAGATTATAGATAAATTTTCTCTTAATGTAAGGATAAAAACAGTGAGAGAGAGAGAGAGAGAGAAATTTACATGAGTTTTTTGTCTAACATGTGGTTTCTATAGTTTATTTTATTTTCAAACTGTTAAATATTTCTTTCAAATCTATACGTGAATTTTTCTTTAATCCAAGCTTTTTATGTTTTCTTTACTGTTTAATTTTTTACGCATCAGTCAGAGGTTACTGTTTCAATGTTTTGTTTTTGTCAAAAAATATTTTTAGTTAGTCAATTTTTATATCTTTATTCAATGTTTAAAAGGAAAATGAGATGTTTTAGTTAATAAAGACTGATCTGAAAACCGAACAAATTTTGCCTCTCAATTGGCTTTCGTTTGCTACTTTTGGAGCTCTCGCTAGTAATTCACTTTTATTTAGGAAACTCCTCTCTATTTCAATGTAACACAAAAGAACTTTGAGAAAAAAAGCATTTCGTAAAAAGTCTTTGACTAAGTAAGTCCAAAACATAAGCACAAATTTATATCAATGAAACATAGGGAACCGCGATATTCAACTCACTTCATACAAGGGCACAGGTTTCAAGTAAATAAATGGTACAATTGAATTATAAGTTAAGAAAATGTTAATTAGATGGATACAAATTATTACTGAATAGGCGTACAGAAATGTGTTCGATCCATTCAATTTCTCCCCTTCATTGTTTGAACCTTCCCTCTTTGTAGATAAGAGAATATTCACAATTTTTTAAATGTTCTTCTCTATAATTTCTCTTGTATATCCTCATTGACCTAAAAAGAAATATTTAATATTTTGCATTTCAAAAAGAAACTTAAGTAATGGGTGATGAATTAATAAAGTAAAATTAGAACGGACTTGAAAATGACTTTGAAATCTATTACTGTTATTTTTCAGTTAATTCAACGTGAAAAAAGAAGAATATACAGAGAAGAAAGACTTAAAAATCAGACTCTTCTTAAGCTGTATAGAGACGAAGGTAATTTTCAAAAAATTTTAATTATTAAGGTGTCTGCTTGCTTCCTTTAATTTTATTTTTAATGTACGAAAGAACAGAAACGGAAAAAATATTTCACAGTAAATTAAGTGTCAACTTATTAGCTTAGTCCAAAGAATAACATTAGAACGGCTTTAATCAAGAATTCTATCAAATTTCCATTCATTTTTAAATAATGCTTAGTATCTAAAAAATTTTCCTATCATTTACAAAAAAATAACAAAAGGAAAATATTTTGCACTGTCAAAGCAAGAATAAATTTAATATCGTTTTATTCTCATTGTTGATTCAAACTTTTATTTAATCATGCTCACGAGCCTCAAGCAGTCCTGATGCTCTAAAATGTTCATTTCACTCAGTCGAGGTACAAAGTTCTCTCGTTGGCATGGTATGTATTATAGCACGAGTTCGGTTGTAAGTTTGGATTAGTCCAATGAGAACCCAAAGATGCTTTTTGTAGTTTTTTTATTCAGCACAACTTAAGACAACAAAGAAGTTAGCATAGTTACAGTGAAAAACAAAGGGCCGTGCCCATTCACAGCGCCATCTACCATGTAATGGGGGATATACAACATCCTCCTCCCACAAAAGTTACAGTTTAAATATAAATTCAGATTTCTAAAAAATTAAAGATGCTTTAGAAAGTAATGTACAAATTAATCTAGAAAAACTTAACACCAAAAATTTACGAAATAAATCTTCTCAGTGCAAGAAGAAAACTTTGTGTTGAGATATCCGAGACAAGTTCAAAATGGATGGCACAGTAAACCGCATATGTGAAAATTGCGATCTATAATTTGTCACGATCTCGCAGGAGAAGAGGACCAACTAGGTCCACACCGGTCGCCTCCAACACAGCTGACATTCTTACACGCTCTTCAGGAAAAAGTGCAAACACAGAAGTGGACAGTTTTGACTTAAATCTTTGACAAATTACACATTTGGATACGACAGATCGGACAGTTTTTCTCGATCTCACTAACCAATACTTTTGTCGTAGGACAATAACAAGTGTTTGGACACCTGCATGGTTATAAATTCGATGAGTCTCTTCAATGAGCCTTAAAACAAGTTCATGTTTGTCAGGTAATAAAATATATATATATAGGTCGTCTAAGGTAATCTCCATTATCTGTAGAGAAAAGTTTTGTCTTCACTCTGAAAAGGACATCGGAATTAAGGTAAGCGACAAAGTTCGGTGATATGAGTCGACGATTTTTGCCAAAAGTATCTTTCTGTATGAAAAAGAGAATTTCGAGCTCAAATTTTGGGAGTTCTTTTTCTCTAAGGTTTCTTTGAGCAAAGAGTCTTTTTGACCATGCGCTGCTGATTTAGCATTTAAAGGGAATCGTTTCACATAGGCCAAAGTTCGATCGATAGAAGAAAACTTTGAAACACGTTTAGTCCACTCGAAGAAATTAGAGTCGGAATTATTCAGAGACAGATTTGTCGTAACTGTAGGTTTTCTCTCTTCAGTAGCAAGTTCAAGAGCATCCGTGAAATCAGAGTCCTGAGTGTCTGGCCAGGAGGCACAGTTTTTCAACCATATGGGACCCTCCCACCAACAGAGACTGAAGAGAGTTTGTGCGTTGCATCCCCTGTCTTCTTTCGATGAGCTTGAATGGATTTCTTTTATTCTGTTATGAACGAAGGTTTTCCCAGAATTTTTGATCCAACAAAGCACGACTTTTGAGTCAGTCCAGTATAAAGTTTGAATGTTGAGGATGTTTAATGATGTTCTGACGCTCTGGACAAGACGAGTGCCGATCACTGTAGCTAAGAGCTCGAGTTTTGGAATGGACATTTCAGTTTTTGTTTTGGTGATAGGATCCTTTTTTGGAGGAGTGACACGTGATTTTGCCTGAACTAATTTAATCTGAACTTTATTACCACATTCAATTCGTAAAAAAAACGCACGCTGCAAAGGCTTTCCCACTTGCATCTCTATATAGTAGTAGTTGACTCCTCAACTAAGCCCCCAAAGTAGCGGGGAATTTGAATCAGTTCAAAAATCCCAAACTAGCAAGTCAATCTTTAAATTCCTCGACGATTTTAGGAAACGGTTTTTGATCTCACATGTAAGCTTATAATTTTTCCACGCTTTTTGCATTAGAAGTTTTGGAATGAGTGTTACGGGTGCTTTAAAGTAGATAGGATCAAATATCGTTTACGAAATTGACAAAAATTGCCTTTTAGAACATGCATCATTAATTTTAGTCGAAATATTTCTGAGATCGCAAGCGAGCAAATCAGTATTTGGTTCCCATAAAAGGTCAAGTACAGAACATTTTGTTTTTTCCTGATTTTGTTGCTCTGTGGAAGAAACCCAACCTGTGAGCTCAAACCCTACTTTCGGCAAGATTTGACAAGCTGTTGTTTGAAATCATTGAAGTTCTATATCATTTTGGACACTAGCTACAACTTTGTCGACATAAAAGGAATCTTTCAATTGAACCGCAACATCATTTCTACTTTCTTTTTCTAAATAATGGTAAATTGTAGCCATAAGCAAAAATGGGCTAGAAGAAAGACCAAAAAAACTACTCTACAATGCCTATATATTTTAATTTCACGTTTTTCATAATTCACCCACCACAGAAATCGGAGAAGGGAAAATCTGTAGGGAAAATTGAGATCTTCCAGAAAGCTTTCGATATCTGAAATAACTCCTAGTATATTTTTACGAAACTTATTTAAAATGGAAGGTATCATTTCAATATAGTTAGATCCAGAAGCTAAACACTGATTTAAGGAAATGGAATTTTCATCTTTTGCAGAAGCGTTGAAAACTGGACGTATTTTAGTCGTAAGACTAGATTCCTTAAAAACGGCTCGATGAGGTAAATACCTGCCTTTTTGTTGTGATAAATTTACCCCCTTGATATTAATTGATACCTGTACTATGATTCCTAACTGTTCCCATTCCTTCAAAATTTTGTCATAACAATCGAATTTTCCTGTGGAAATAAGTTTAGAAGTCATGGTATTGAGATATTTTTCAGATTGAAATTACAAATCAAGTAGTCTAGGATGCCCTTCAACCCATGGAAGATTTACCTCATACCTGTCTCGATTAAATTTTAGTTTTCTCGAAAAAACATACAGTATCCTCATCAATGTCCTTTTTTGTTTTGTTTTCTACAGGGTCCCGTATACCCAGAACATCCTATGACCAAAGGTCACAAATTTTGCTAGCGTTTAGCAATGAAATTACAGGCATGGCATGATTACAACAAGTGGTATAGGATAATGATTTACCCATAGCTACTCACCCTAGATAAGTCTGAAAAGCAGTTAAACCATTGGGTTGTTGATTAATGGAACCAGTTAAAAGTTTTCCTAAATAATCAGTACCCAGTAAAACTGATATGTCAGAATCGTTATTTTCACTATCGGATAGATTCAATTTTTAGAGAATTATTCTGCATCAGATTTACTTATTTTTGAAATTGTTCCGCAAATGACTTCCTTCTCTAACTATATCGCTTCACACGAAAAATTTCCCCGAATATCTTGAAGGTCACATTTAAATGAGAAATGTTTAATTTTTTCCGTTTCAATACCGCTAAATAAACCATGTTTTAAAAATTTGGAATGATAAATTTTTAAACCCAAAAACTCTGCGAGATCACGATTTATATAGTTTGACCTTTGCGCAACTGAGTCGCATAAACAGCGAACTATTTTTGTTTTCGAAGGGCCTGATACTCTAATTCTGAGTGTTTGCAATACAACATCTGTCGAACTGGAAGAGCTATTGCTGGTGGCACTATTAATTTCTGAAGAAAAGAAATTTTTATTTTCCCTACATAAATTTGGACATAAAATTGGAAAATGTTTTTTTTCGAGAAAACTATGCACCGAACACTCGTTCCGCATCTATCTGCGCGAAAATTAACTCTTAAGACATGATAAGCACGCTTTCATGTTTAATACTTTTTCTTTTCGTTCTTGGAATGGCATTTTTTACGCCGTGAAACAGTCACCACTGCGGTGAATCTTTTTCGAACAAAATAAAGAAAAATGTTCTCCCCTCTCCTTTCGCTCTTTGTTTGGATTACAAGATTCAACGCAATGGGGATGGGGGTCACTAGGGGTGTCATATTTATGTTTACTCATTTTATTTTTATCTTTTTCTCCCGAACAGTGATTTTGCTATACGCAGGTGCTCAGTACGAACTACTTCCGAACGAAGGAATTGAATTATAATAAATCAAGGTCATGCGTATTTGCAGTACTCTGTTACGAGAAATAGAATTTCTTTCTCCCCATTCTCATACTTTCCGAGCAACTCATCCCTCCAATCGGAGGCGACCTGCTCGACCAATAGGGAGAGGCACTCTCGCCCTCTACGACCCGATTTATCTTCTATCTTCGACTTTCTACCAACTCTAAGGAAACACCCACTAACGAAACGCAGCTACCCGATTGGACGAGCGCACTGTGCCTCTAAACAGCGTCTTAAGACATCATTCTACCCTTCCTCCGCAATCGAGTCGACGATCAAGGTGCTGGGTCGTCGAGCAAGTTGACCCGACACCCAATGAGTAAGTTGACAGTATGGTAGCCTCCAGCAACGGAGCTAGCCTCGGTCGACATAGTATTTTCCTTACACCCATCACTCCAACGCAATAGCTCCAGCAATTTTTTTATTTTATTATTTAGGTCGCAATCTAAAGTCTTCTTTAAATTGAATTTTCTATTTTAAATCCCATAAACCACCCAACTAAGCATGGCAAGTTAATCTTTAATGTGAACTCCAACTTCAAGATAGGGGATTAAAACCTCATCAGAGATCATGTGCCCCGGTGACCACTCTACTCAACTCTAATTTCTTTCTCTTTCCCATGCGATTAAAATTTGTTCATGTATTGAAGCTTCAACTAACGTATAAAGTATGCATGCCCCCCCCCATGCTTTTCTTTCGTTACTCCTAAATTTGCAAGACAACGCAAATAAGTATATCTAATTGATCTACTAAATCAGTAAAAGACATATTTTGCGATTGATTTAGAATTAATTTTAAAAGTTCGCGTACATACAATTAATTAAATTAGCATTTTATCATCAGAAAAACGTGTTTTTAAATTTCTTATGACAGTTTTGCATACACCTTTAGATACTTGGTAAGACTGAACAAAATCAAAAGCCTTACCTTTTGTTGTTTACATCAGATATACGAGTTTTACGTCGTCTTCTATTTTAGGAAACCTCAAAAATGAAATAACGCGGAAAAGAACAGCTTACAATTTATGGTCCTCATAGTCTCCTCAGCCATGTTATAATCAGTTTTCGTCAGTACGTGATTGGAAATCTCCAACAGTAGATGGTTTAGATAGGGTTTGTTGGGCTACGAGGCACACTTGCGAGCCTCATTTTCCAGTTGGAAATTCTATCATTTCGTCTGAACAAGATTTTGCAGCTTTTGGAGTTTTTCTTTGAAATTACTCGTCATGGGTAAATACTTTTTTTTACTCTTAAATTATGTTAAAATTTGATTCAAAATTGTAAAAACGTAACAGTTAACACAATACGTAATTCTCACAAACGCATGTCATTTTTGTGTGTGTGTTTGTTTAATGGACTAGAACGGATTGATCAATATAACACTCTTAAGCCACATAGAGTAGATATGACCTTTAATTTAATACCAAATTTATGTGCTACTTCCTGCAACTCCCAAAGTTATTATTTTTTTCAGTGTTAGCCGTTGGTATTTTTGCGACACTTGTTTCACCTTCTTATTTCTCTCCGTAAGAGGGCCTTCAACATGCGAATATAATGTCAGTGACTCGGAATCATGCAATAACTAGTTCTACTACTCAAATACTACCCAATCTTCCTTAGGCACACAATCACGCTCACTCTATGTTGCCCCCTTCACACCTTTCCTTTCCCTCCTCATCATAATTATTATCCTTTATTATTGCATATGTACAATGTTAATGCTTGTAAATGCGTACTTTTGTTTAGTTGTACTTGTTTAATTTGTTAAGATTTAATTTTTAACTTGTCAACCCCTATTTTTTGTTAATATTCTCCCACTTGTCAAATTACTGTTGCTGTTAATATCCTTAGATCTTTGTTCAAAAACTAGGGCCATCTAGCGGTCATTTATTCTTAATCAAATTCACATCTGATATAAATTCGTTGAGACCCTGATAGTCTTATTTCTTGGTAGAAAATAGAGAAGAGAGAGAGAGAGAGAAAAGAGTACCCAATTTACTTAAACCTGGGAGCAGATGCGTGGGGCACAGAATCACCCCAGGCTCACAAAATCGTTAACTCTGGGAAAACGGCTCATTTGTTACCAATGGCCTTGACAGTATCCTCCTACAGGACAGTCTTTATGGGAATTAAAATGTATTTGTCCCATATATCCCTCTCTTTTAGGTGTGGCAAACTTTTTTTTTACAGTTTTTAGGTACTTGCTTTGAATGTTCCCCGCGCGACCACTTTTGTTCCAAGATATTTTTTATAAACATACCACATTTTCCCCTTGTGAGCAGCTTAGTGATTTTGATTTCTGTGTTGTACGACTTATTATGGTTTATAAATATACATGAGCAGAATTTTAAAATAAGAAAAAAAGAAACGATATCTGTGCGATTTCTATTGAAGGAAGTTGAAAATAACCAAGAAAGGGAAAAATCTGCTGAAATAATGCATATTAATCATCATAGAAAAAGTAAATATAAGAGAAGCGATGAACATGAGAAACGTTTGAGTTGTGAAAGGAAAATTTTCAAAGCTACCTAAAGAACTCCTTCAGGAAAATATGAAACCATAAGTGGAGCACAAGAGACACTTCGTTCTGTCAAAAAGACACAAGCAAGAAAAATTTCAACATGCTATTTGTCAATCATCAAAGAAAAATAAAGCTAGAATAACTTGAACAACGTTTGACAGTTTTACCAACAAATAACTTTCTTGTAATGTTAACGAAAAGTGTCTGGGATTTTTGTCCTTTATTAAAGTAACGTACATTATAGAAATTTCTTGGTTCAGTTGGGTTGAAATCTTTCCCAAATTATCAAAGAAAAACTGATAAGTCCTGAAAAGTAGGTAAGTATACTTTCTCACTTAACTAAATTAATCACGATTTTTATCGTGTACAATAAAAGCAGTTATAAAAAAAGAATTGGTGGTGATTCAGTGGCCCCGTGGGACTATTAACGTTAGTATCGAGGGCGCGTCAGATACCGGATTAATTACAATGATTTTTGATTATTAGACATAATTATGAAGACTTTAAAGCCATAAAATAATTTCTGTGTGCCTGATCGTGAAAACTGCCCCCTATGCGTTACATGGCAGTTATAAATAGCAGCGTGAATTTTCTATGGAAACGGGATCAAGCGGCAATCGAATGCTCCAAAATTCACATGACTTCTGTGAACGGATCTTGGAATGAGTGGAAAAGTATCGAAAGAGATAATTACATAAAGAATAATTAAAATACGATGAGGGGTTTTTATTTCTAGGAGATAAAGTTACGGTAATATTCCGTTAGGTGGGAGAGCTACGGTTAATTATCTACGCGAGAGTCCTGAAGGCTCAGGACCATTTCACAATAAAAAGTTTTTTTAAGATGAAATTAAATCGAATTATTGCTTATATATACGACCAACTCTTTTCTTACATGGTTGATACCGTGCAAATAAATACATGCAGCGTATTGTACGTTTAGGGATATATTCCACAATTTTAAAAAAATCTGCATGATAAAAAAAAATTAATATTTTCTCAAATAACCTTGCAAACAAAAACTAATAATAAAATTCATGTTACATGTTAATAAAACAATTCATTTTTGTTTAAAAAATTAATAAAATTAATGTACAGTGAAAATATTTAGTGTATAAATACGTACAGCATATAAAAATTCAAACTGAAATTAGAGGAATATGACTACTAACTATCAACTATTCATCGCTGCTGGATAACAAGCGTGCACATTTATTACGAACTGCATCAAAAACGCTATGAACAGTAGATTTGTCTAATATCTCTAGCACAACTTTCGGTTTAGATTCAAATGAAGAACTTCGTTCGTTATTAATGGCCTCTGTTGGTTCTTTGTTGAAAAGAGAAGTTATCTGCTGTCTTTGTTAAAAAAAGAGTTGGGTGCATATACATAAAGTAAACTTAACCCTACTTTACAGCCCTAATTCGGTGACAGTTCTAAAAATGTAATAGCTTACCATTTTGGTCTTTATATGTTTATTTTATTTTTTTGTTGTTCTTGATTATCAAATCCATTATTTATCCAATCTTAGTTTTGTAGGATATTCACTAAGATTTTTTTCTACGCTATTAAAATTCGTACGCAAGCAAACGTATCTGTGTATGTATGCTCGTATGTGAAGCTAACTTCTCACGAACCTCTGAACGCAGAAGCGAGTTGAAGATACCAAAAGATGGAAAGTGAGAGTGAGAAGATATTAACGTCGCACTGATTAGCAACACGAGGGCTTTTGGCGACGGTCCCCAAAAGATGGGAAATGATTCGAGGAAGCCATTTTAACAGTTTAAATTCTGAAATTTCAATTAGTTTAAAAGATATTAATTAAAAACGTTAAAATGCACGATTAGTTTGCCCTTGTATGCCACTGATCACGTAGAAGTCACCCGAAAATACAGAGGGAAGGATTTTAGATGTTTCCGTCGTTTTTAAAACTGCCATCTTATTTTTCGCATCAAAATCAGGTAAAAAAGAGTTCTAGAATAAGATAAACTGTTTATTTCAAAAGGTAATGATATATATATATATATATATATATATATATATATATATATATATTCAAAATAACGATATTTTGCAATTTTTAAATTTTTTTCTAAAATGAGTCAATTTAACGCGTTTTTATGAAAAGGATTTTTCAATTGACAATTTTTTTTTGCGATTTTTCAAAAAAAATACTCAAAACTCTAATTGAACATTTAATAACTTCGCCATTTATAAAAATAATTACACGAAACTTTTTCTTTCATATGTCAAACGTTGTTATCCATGTTCAATCCAAAGATTTAAAAAATTATTGAAAAATTATTGAAAAATTAAGGATTTTAAAAAAGTTTTTGTGTTTTTCGTCAACTAGACTTTGTTCGAAGATTCATTTTATGCAGTTTCTTCCTTATAATTTTTGTTTAAAATTTATCGTTTTTTTTTTCCTATTGATGGATGAAGTTTGAAAGCATTAACTTTAAAATTATACCCTTAAAAAAAGTTTAAAACTTATTGGGTAACTTGTTCTGCGAAGCAAGCGACACACACACATTCTTTGCGTTATTCACCCCTTCCCGTCTTCAAATTGAGAAAACAAAACCCAAAATGTCATACGTCGGGTTAACGAACATCAAGCCCCTCCGAAGTTCCGGTAGACATGTAGGAGGTGGTTGACGGGCTGCACCTCGTCGACCAAGAATATTCCACACATGTTCTACTGGATTCAAATCCGGTGAAAATGCGGGCCAGTTCATACGGGAGGATATCCTCCAATTGAAGGCATTGGCTTACGATGTTTGCTTGGTGAGAGAGGAAGGGCGTTGTCATCCATAAACACAAATTCTGCACCTATGGCACCCCGAAACAAACGTACATGTTCCTTTTAAAATGATGTCCCGATAGATATGACTTGTTATGGTTCCAATTTGAACATGCAGGTCAGTTAGGAGATGGTCGATAATTCTACCTCGTAAGAAATCATCCAAATGTGTCCTTTGTATCATAAATATTCGGGTATTGCACTGAAAGGCTTATAAAGCGCTAACAATTTTCTTTCTTTGTCTGTATTCCTTATATATCTCATTCTTATATTCTCGTCATTGTGACGTACTATCGATATCATCTGGTGGCTTCTTGCAATTTGCATATGATTCTTAAAGATGTGTTCTCATTTTAAGATTTATGTTTATATTTATTTTAGAGTTGGATATCCGCGAGAAGCTGAATTATCTTTCATTTATGGACATGAATGTAGATATATTTCTTGAAGATCTTAAAACTGATAATTGTGAATCATTGAAATAAAAATATCATTTTCAGATATCGAAGGAACAATATAATTCCAGAAAATACTTTGGGTTACAATTTATTTAATTTAAAGTGATGTTTTAGTATAGGTTTGTGAAAAGTAAAATATCATTAAAATAAATGTATTACATTCCCGAATTCAGAATGGCTGTAATTAAATGGAATCCTTCCTAAAATGAATTATTTTGCAATACTTTCATACCAAGTAATGTTAAACCTTGCATATTAGATGTAGAGCATATATACTGGTATTTCTCAACATTTTTTTCAAAATAGGTTAAAAAATTTTATATGTCCCCCCCCCCCTAATATATATATAAACAAAATTCTCTACTAGAGACAGATGAATAATCACTAATCCAAACTGAAAAAAATTGAAATTTCAAGATAACCGGATTTATCGGAATCAAAAATAATGGAGTTTGAAATATAAAATACAATATTATAAGCATTGCTGACTCAGGACAGCTCATGTATATAAAAAAATTTATATAAATGTAGGGTTGAACGTGTTTCTTGGACAGCCAACCTTTCCCCTTTCTGTTGATACTGACCAAAAAACCGATTGAAAAGAATAGATAGAATATCTAAATCCATTACAAGAAAAAAGTAACTTACCTAAAAATTGCATTCAAAAATGCAGAGCCCGCACTAAATCTGAGTACAATAGACAAGTTATTGCCAGATTCTGGACCCAAATGCAAATTCAAAAAATGGGAATGGCTAAATAGTAGCTCTTAGCAAAAGTATGAAAAGAATATAGAAATAAAAAAAATTAAAAAGTGTATACATACTACCATTACTTCAGGAACACTAGAATTATATATGAATTTTAAAAAAACTAAGAGAATAAGTAATTTTATCTAATATTAGAATATGGAGTAAATACACTGCCTTCCAAAAGTTAAGAAACAACCGGTTTTTTGGGTCTTATTTGCAAATGAATGAATGTAGAAACACCAAATTCCGCTAACATGTGCACAAAACAGTTATGTATTGACTGCAAGATACAAGTTTACATAACAAAAATTCAAAAATGATTTACAACCAAAAAAGGCAATCTCGCTGGAAAAGTCCATGCTTGGAAAAAATAATAATCACATTTTTATGTGGGAAAATGTCATAGAAACATAACAAAATTGGGTTTTAATTAAGAATAGGGTCACCCCTAGCTTGAATGCATTGGCGGCATCCAACTTCCATGTTGTCAATTAAGCTGTCGGTTACCAAAATGGAAAGCGAAGACCAGACACGGAGTTAGCTTTGTTCCAGCTCTCCTAAAGACCTTGAAGGAGCACTTAAAGCAGCAACCTGTCTACCAAGATAGTTCCAAAGGTGCTCTATCAGTTTTAAGTCTGGAAATCGAGCTGACCATTCCATTCGCTCCAAAACAAGACCCTCAAGATATTCCTCAACAATTACAGCTCGGTGAGGTCGTGCATTATCATCCATCAGAATGAAGTCATTGCCAATTGCACTGAAATACGGGCGGACATATGGATCAAGGATCTCACCCCAATATCTCACATTAGTCAGAGGTCCTCCCTGGAATGCATACAGATCAGTATGAACACCGAATAAAACCCTTGCCCAAATCATTATTCCACCACCTCGGTAACTGTGTCTGTTGGATTGAAGATATCTGGTGCTTCGTTCCCTCCAGATAAGCAGACGTCCTGAATCGCTCTCCAGTGTGAATCTGGACTCGTCTGTAAAGAGTACAGAAGCCCATTGCTGTCTGGTCCAGGAAACGTTTTTTCTTGCCCAAGATAAACGGGCCCTTCTCTGTCGTCTGTTGAGGGGTACACACACAACTGGTCGCCTTGCATAGAGACCTGAATTGTGAAGACGCCTTTGCACCGTACTGGCGGATATTTTTCTCCCTAATGCTTCAGAGTGGTCTGCAAAAAGTTGCGGCACAGAAACCCTTCTTTTCCTTCGGGCCGAAAGAGCGATAAAACGGTCTCCTGCAGGTGTTGTAGCTCATAGTTGGCCTTAAACATATCTTCTGGACACAGATGCTTCGGTTTGATATTGATTCCAGAAACAGTGGACCACACTACGAGACACATTAAGACGCCTAATCAGGCTGTGAAACCCCATTTCCATCCATTTGACCGCCCTCTACCTAAACGAATAGGGCAAACGGCTTCTCTCACACATTGTGAGACCCACTGCCTATTGTAAACAAATCTGCTAACAAAAGTTGTAAATCAACAAAAGTTACAAGCTTAGTTACAAAAGCCTGAAAAATGTAGATTTTTCTCTCGCTCAAATATATGCGTTCTTTCTTATTAAAAAAAGTGGCAGTTATTGTTTTTGCATAAATTTGTATAAAGTTCGTTTTTATCATTTATATAAACTAAAATTTTTTTTGTTACTGTCATTTTTTTTTACAGTGAACTTCGAAAAACATGTTGTTTCTTAACTTTTGGAGGCCAGTGTATATCCATCTAGGAAAAATGTTAAATTTATAATAATAAACGAATAATGTTCAATGGAATTTTAATCCTTACTATTTAGAATTTTTTTATTCAAATAACCATTAATAAAATTAATTGAGTATTTTTTAATTAAGCAATATTTTGAAAAACGCTTTTTGTTTTTTATTTTTTCTGATTTCTTAAAACTAGAAATTTATTGCGTTGCATGTAAAACAATATTTCTGAATATTGAAGCATGTACATTACTCTCCCAATGAGGTACTTTTATAATATTGAATATAAATCCTTCTCTTTTGTCATAAATATTATACACTGCTGGCCACCGTAAATACAACACCAAGAAAGACAAGAGATAACACAACAAAATTTATTTTGTAAATAACATGTTGACCAAGTATCAAATGATTAAATTTATAGACTTCTGTGAAGTGTGGATCCTGTCAGAATCAGTAGCCAGAGTAGCCAACATTGTTGGAGATCACCGCTGCCACACGCCTCGGCATTAATTCAAAGAGACTTTGGATGTGTTCTTGAGGTACAGCCGACCAATCAGCTTCCACACGTTGCCAAAGTTGATCTGGTATGTTAGCTGGGGGTGTAATCTGGGTCAATCATTGAGCAACCATGGACCACATGTTTTCCATCGGTGAAAGATCCGGAGAGTGAGCCGGCCAGGGACGCAATTCAATCTGGTCATTGACGAAGAACCTTTGGACAATGCGCGCCACGTGTGGTCGCGCATTATCCTGTTGAAATAGGGCTGTGGCCAAGCCCTGAAGGTAAGGAAGGACAACTGGCTCCAACACCTCGGAGATGTAGCGCTGTCCATTTAAAGTACCGGAAATGAGTACTAGAGGAGTGCGAGAGTGATATAAAATACCGCCCTATACCATAATACCCGGTGCAGGACCAGTGTGGCGGTGCGTAACGCAGCTGTTCAGCATCCTCTCTCCACGGTGTCTCCAGACTCGAATCCGACCATCGTGGTGTTGCAGACAGATGCGTGACTCGTCAGTTAAGACAACTTCATTCCAATCTGCTGCCCACATCCTTCTTTTATCGCATCATTGGCGGCGGAGACGTCTGTGGTTCTGCGTCAAGTAATGGACATCTTGCGGACAGACCACTCTGCTGTAAAAGGCGTCGAATGGTAAGCAAAGACACTGAATGATGCGTTACAGACTCAATGTGCTGTGCTATGGTTCGTGATGTGACAGCGATCCGTCACTGCCATGCGCACAATTTGCCTGTCCTCACGTGAATGGGTGCACTGAGGTGGATGCGATCGACCACGTCGGTCCGTCGTACCCTCCTGCATCCAACGGTCACATATCCGCATTACAGGTGTTTGGTTTCGTCCAACATGACTACCGATTTCCCTGAAAGATAATCCACAATCTCGGTAGGCCACTATCCTTCCTCTGTCGAACTCGGATACTTGATCAAAAGCTGATCGCTGTTTTCTACAAGACATAACTGATCGTTTTTTGAAAAAACCACTAGAAAAACACAATTGCCGAACTTGAAATCGTCGAAATCTCCAAGGCTTAAATAGCGCTTTAAGGTCACGCCACAGGCATGCGTCATGTGTGTCGACGCTGAAATTCTAATCATTTGCATATCTCACCTCCGCTAATGCATGTTGTAAATTTCATGTTATTTGCGTGCTTCCTTCAGGGTGTTGCATTTACGGTGGCCAGCAGTGATGCATGTCGGTTCCTGCTCGACGCTGAATCCCTTTGTCTACCCTCGGACCCGGCTAAGTGTGTGGGAGGAACTGAATAATCAGTAGACATGATTCACTCTAATTATTTTATTGTCACCAAAAATATCAAGCCGACACAATAACAATCTAATTAAGATAACTGATCAGTTAGCAGAGTGCGGAGGTGAGACTCGTTAGCCTGGGGTTAATAATACGGACCCTCAACTGATTCCACGATAACTTAAACAAGATCAATATAAACTACGTCGCGTACACTAATAAGATAAACTTCTATTTAAATAAGGATCACATTACCTGTACTTTTATGAAGTCAAGTCCTACACTTGAGTCCTTGAAGCCGATCCTTATCTGGATTTAATCACCGTCGATTGATCCTCTCTCAGAAGTCTTCAATTGATAAACTCCGATTGCACTTAATCATTTCACGATCCTTCACTCTGCAACTAACCAACTAACTCCTAAAACTGGGAATACATAATTTATATAATATACTTAATTTGCATAATCACGCTTTCTTCACTCGATGAAAGTAGGTAGAATTAAATATTTTCCTTAAAGAGTCCTGACTCCTGAAGGGGTTAGTAGAGCCACGTATAGATCCGTCACACATATGTATAGTATCTATAACATTATATTTTAATTTAATTTCTTTATCAAGAAAATTTACTTCATAGTTGTTACTATTTGTCTGTATTAAGTTAAGATATTGTGGATAATATGTGTGTGTATGTGTGCGTGTGTGTGTGTGTGTGTGTGTGTGTGTGTGTGTGTGTGTGTGTGTGTGTGTGTGTGTGTGTGTGTGTGTGTGTGTGTGTGTGTGTGTGTGTGTGTGATTTATATCTAAAGCAAAATCTCCTATTTACCATTTAACATTTATTTTCCAGAACATATTCGATATTATTATTTCTCAGAAAAGACATTCCAAACATAACCTTTCGTTGTGAAAAGTGTGGGTATGAAACCAAATTTTAAATATTCCTCCGAATACTCACGAACTTTCTCTTCTTACGTGCACAACTCATTTCACTATGGAAATAAATTTAAAAAACTAAGATATTAATATGAACTGAAGAAAATGTAGATTAAAACTGTATATTAAAATAACCCAAGTGTAAGGAAAACATACTTTTTCATATAACAAATGTTTCTGGAAAATGATGCTTCAAAAATGAAATTATTAAAAATTGATAACTGAATTTATTTTTACCATTCATATGTCAGTAATATTTATTCGATTTATGCATTGTTTAAACTACGGAACTTTTATAGCAATTTTGCAGATGTTCATTTTGTATTAACACCTACGATTAATAATGAACAATATTGCAAAACTGCAGAAATTTAGATCCAAGCATTAATTATTTCGCACTATTCAAAACAAATAGTGTGATTGTGATGAGAAAGAATATTTTATCGTCACGGAAACAGATATTTAATCCTTTTATTAAATTTGTCTCATATTACTCAAGCAAGCAGTGAAAAGAAATCTTTATAATTGGCTATATTACTAACAAATAAATCCTTTACGCTCTAAATGATTTCTTTTTCAAATTGCCCCCTTAAGAATCAGATTACCCCTAGGTCCCAAGTTGATAAACACTGATCTATGCCGACCATTTTTACACTTATTTCTACGTTATTATTTGAAACAGTTTTAAGAAAAAGACAATGCATCACCACTAAATAAATGCATTTGAATAAATGTTAGAACTCGACATTTTCAATTTTGACATGTATAACTTACCGAGATTTAAATTATGGTTAGTCAATTTTGTAGTTTCTTTGCAATTAGGAAAATGTTCTGTTTTTTCTTTTATTATTATAATGAAAACTAAGATTAACCTTCGCATTACGAGTATGTACTGTAGAGCCGGGGTAGGCATTAAGTGGATTAAGATTGACCGGTAGACCACGAAGACATTTTGGGGGCACTGCTTTGCTAAGATCTAAGACACGCCTACTAAAAGAAACCTATTTCTGGACGCCAGCTAGACAGGAGAATTGGCTTTTCCCAATCGATGTTTATTATAAAGCAAATGATTCGATGAATATGGAGACGACGCATGTACCTTCATTGGACGCTTAACACATTCGCTGAACTCGATTTGCTTTCACAGCTTTGAATTATTAAGGTTTAAAAAGAAACCCACTAAAGAAAAAGTATCTCTCGTTGCCTGGATTACAGCAAATGGAAAAAAAAGTTTTTTGATTTGGCTATAGGATTAAAGATATGTAATGAGCGAGTGAAAGTTTTGATGATGAATGAATGACGTTTGATCGCTGATTGGAAAATCGCTTAAAAATTCGATTTTGAAAAATGTGAAGCGAACTTTGAGAAAATCTACGTTCATGGCGTCAGTCAGGATTTGGGCTCCCTAGAAGCCTTAGGCCCCCCCGCAGTGCGGGGGTTGCGGGGGTGCACGTTACACCACTGATTTAGAGATATGATTGTATAAGAAGAATTATTAACAATATTACCTCTAAAGAAGCAAGCATGAGGTGAAGATGATTACTGTTCTTTCAAAAAAATACGAAGAGGAAAAAAAATTTCATTTAATAAAGTTGTATCGATGACAACTCTGATGGGGCCCCTTAAATGATCGACGTAGTCAGTGTATTTTGGCTATGTGTATCAGAGACGATGCCTTACCGCATTTTATTTCTTATTATTGGATTAGTCGTCAACAGTTGTATAATTCTAAATATGCGTCATGTTATGGGAATCTGCATGAAAACATGAACAGTATTCGAGGAAGAAGTCTTCGAGAAGAATGTTTCAGTCCCAACACGAAGAAAACGAATCAGATTACGAGTAATTGTTATATCATGCAGATTAGCTTTAGTTGTGGATATAACAAGCCATCTTAATGAATTCAACTTAAAATTGACCAACCAATAATCGAATTAATTGGATTTGTTAATACTTTCCAAAACAAGTAAAAGCTACCATTTTCTCAACTGATGAAGAATGAATTTCAAAAATACTTTTGACGAGTCGGTTAGAAACGGAAGTACATAAACCAAGAAAAATATTATGATGGAATAATAAAACTGAGTTGGAGAGATGTTTTCCAGTGAGTGAATATTAACGTCGCACTCTTCAGCTACTCAAGGGCTTTTGGCGACGGACCTCATCATTGTGAACCATAGTCAAGTGACAGGGCGAGGAGGACTCCTGAGTTGGCACCCCCTTCTTCTAACTTCCCCACCACACCAACGGGAGGACGTTTGAGCTTTGACAGATTTAACATGCATCGGCTAAGTCTTCTACTGTCTAAACTATAAGGACTAACTTTAGATGAAAATCATTTGTTTTTTATGTACTTTGAATTGTTTGCTAGTAAATGCATCATTTCATATTATTATATTTGGCTAATATTATTATGTTTGTATCTTGCGTTTTGCTGTAAACGTAGTTTTAAAAAAAAATTTATTGTAATTATATAGGTAAAAGTACATAATCTGTATTTATTATTGTTATATATTGTAGACCTTACTTTTAGATCACCACACCAACGCCACTGGATGGACCGCAACACCTAGAGAAAATTAGAAGTAGATCGCACCGTGTAAAAGTCTGCTCACCCCTGCTGTAGAGTATAAAACAGAATGTAGAGTTGTAAGAAGCAAGTTGAATCTGTGTCAGATATATACTCTCTATTCCTTTCAAGTGCAATGACTTCAATTAAAAGTTGAAGAAGGTTTTTTTTATGTGTGTATGAGATTTATAACATTATTATCTATAATTTTGAAAGTATTGGAAAGCAGAAAGATGCAATACAAAATCAAATAGAAATAGAAAAGGAATTCTTAAAAATATAGTAGTAGATTCCATTTATGCAAGTTGAAACGGGTCATTCGTGATTCCTACTAATCCACTTCGGAAAAATCCTTTTAATTGTTGCATGATTAAAAAATCGCTTTTCGAGGAGGAACCGTGATTTATACAATTTAAAGTCAAGTCAAGTAAGAGGGGGTCGATCTTCGTCAGGCTGATACTGGAGTTAATAAGAATTGAAGCCATCGGCGTTTCAGGAAGAAGGTCGGAGATCCCAACGGAGAAAGATTATCAGTGTTGCGGAATTGATCATCAATTAAGTGATCCAATTAATTGTTGTAGATATCTAGGTTAGTACTTTTGACCACTCCCTTTGTTTACGCTAAGATTTGATAGTAAATTTATACGTAAAATAAAGGTGTTGATTTTATTAAAATGTCTCTTAATTCTGTGCATCCAAATCCTTTAGCGACCGAAGGGTAACGACAAAGTAAGTTCTCGATTCAAAAGTTTTATATATATGCCATAAAATCTCTCCTGTGCAATCTGAAGGAAGAACCAATTCAACTTGATAAAAAAAATTATTCCTATTTTCTTTTTAGTGGCACCGATAATATACCACGAAATATTATTACTGATTGTAACTACTCTTTTACACAGTGTTTTATTCTCTTAAAATCTGAAAATTTTAAACATTTGTGGAGTATTGTACTTGTTATAAATCAATGTTTCACTAAAATAACTCGATGCTATTGGTGTGATCAATTTGAACCAAGGTCAGGAGTTGAGGACTACTCCTGAGATAATACCTCTACTTTTCTCACTACGTGAAGATTTTGAGTTTGGGTTCCAACTAACTCTATTATTTTACAAGAAATGGGACTCCAAACATGTTTTATAAAAAAGTATTGAAAATTATATATATCAAATATTTTGTCGTACTTATAACAGTAGTTGAGTATAATATAAATGTCAAGCATTTTAAAGGCCCTATATTTGTTACCTACACAACTAACGAGGTAAAATATATAAGATTTTTTTTAATCCATATTTTCCCATGATAAGTTAATAAAATTATTTTTTCGAAATGCTAAAGAAGTCTGCCGATGGGCCACGTCATTATTATTTCTATATAAAAACGCTATCTCGTGCTTATTTAAAATATATATATATATATATCCATGTGTTTATCATTTCTTTCGAAGAATTTAGCATGATAGAAGGATCTGAGAACCATAGAGGAAGGGGGGGGGGAAACACTTCAGATTTAAAATGGGTAGCCACGGGAAAAACACGAATATCTCTTTACACGGCGGCTTTATAATCTGAATAGATACGAATCCGATTAAAGGGAATGGTACGAAGAAAGGCAGGATCAACTATCAGTGACTTAAGATTTGATCCAACTATCAAAAATGAAAGAAAAAAATAGGAGGAAATTATTTCACCGCATTAGCGTAATAATAAATAAAAGAGCTGGAGAATGTACCGTGCACTTAATAGAAAGCAAGAGTCATTCCAAAGGTCCCCCGTTATCAAGCATTTCGAAATTGAGGGATGCCGTGCGGATGCACTATAATTGGAAGATCGGGATGGCCGTTGATCCTTTAAAACTCTCGTCTGCACCTTCAAACAGACGTTCCAGAGCTCCAAGACTTCCTTTCAAAGCACGTTGGTTCCGGTTGCATTCTTAAGACTTGAAGTAAGTTAGTATTACTAGGCTACAGTTTTCGAATGTAAGTGAGGATTCGAATTTTACTCAATTGAATTCAAGACTTGTTTTTCGGCATATAAGAAAAAGTATTTTAGTTCGTTTCTAGGCTTTCCCATTGCATTGGTTTCGGATTTTAAATAATATGCTAATTCGAAATGAACGAGAACACATGAAATCTATTACATCTATGCATTCTATACAATGCACGTGAAATCAGAGTCCATTGCATGATACCAAATAATATCATGTCAATTCATTTGTTATTGAGTGATAAAAGGAATGTTGCTACAAGTAGAAAAATCTTTAACTATTATCTTTGTTTTAAACAAATACCGATCCTAAAATCCACTTAAGCATTTCAAATATATTCTATTGTACCATTTTTAAAATAATGTTTGTTTTTCTACATTGAAATATTGTTTAACTTGTATCTACGCTTAAATCTATTAATGAAACTGCTATGATAATCTTCAAAAATATTTTTAACAATTAGGCCTCTATAAATAATTACAGTCTTTGCGTAAATTCTATTGCACAAAATTCGGGCATTCGTAACTTAAATTTCATATTTATAAAATCACTTTTTCTAACCTTTAAATTTTTCTATTTATTATTATTATTTAGTCATTAATATATGCATAGTTTGAATTGAGGACGCTTGATCTTTTTAAACAAATTAATTATATTTTATAACTATTTATATTATTTAAGAATAAAGGGAATTGCATGGAAAATTTAAAGAATGATTTGCTTGAAGAAGGAAATTAAATAGAACTATTTTTAACAGATTGTTTTAATAAAAAAACTAGAATTAAAGTTATATGTGAAATTTTAGTTAATTTTTTGCATTGTCATCTAATGCAAAACAAAATTATTCGGTTTGATAATTTCAAGATACGTTGAGTTCTTGAACATGAAAAACAACGTAAAATAATTATTTATTAATGATGCTGCATGTTAATATCAAAGATAATATGTTAAAAAATGTTATTGTCATGTCTAAAAATCAGATTTACAATTTTTGAAGGCGAAACATAAAAGCATTCAAAAATGAAATCTATAAATACCAATACAAATCAGGAAAGCAACAGAATGAAAAGAATTAATAACTTTTATAAATTTCATATATAAATGTATAAAAATTTGCTATTTTAAATGTAAATTTGTTAGCAATTCATTTGCAAACCTTAAATATAGAAAAATGTCGCATTTACCTTTTCAAAAAGATTAAGATGAAACTAAATTAAAGATTCATTTAAAGAAATGCCAAATTATTCCTTAAATTTCTCTGTCCTTATCCTTTTGTGGTGCGGTCTATTTGTATACCTATATATAATGCCGTAATATATAATGAAGAGATGTTTAAAGGGACAAAGATATTTCGTTGTATAAAACAAAGTGAATGCTAAAAAAGGTTTATCTGTCACGTTGTGATGATTCTGTGCTCACGTTAGTGCGATAACGAAGAATTAATTCCTTTTATTTAAGCTCATTCAAAATCTAATACGATTGCAATGATCTATGGGCGCCCTAAATAATAATAATAAATTTTATTTATCGTGATTAAATGAAGTCAGACAGACTCTCAGAAAACTTGTAGAGGTTCGAACAATAATAATAAAACTACCACAAAATAGCTTTCCACAAAATAGCTTTCATAGATAGAATATAAACTAACACATCCGCGAACATGTTTTACGTAACTTAAAGTAGTGAGACATGCGCGTGAAAAATCTAACAATTCGCTACAAGATTTTCTTCTTGAGGATTAATTGGAATATACACGAAGATAACCCAAAGTTCACTTCTTTAATCTACAAAGTTCTCTTGACAATATATAGTTAAATGAGTTTTTGATCAATGAAGGAATATGAAATATTTATATTCGATTAATCCAAATAAATAGATAATATATGCAAGATTTTTTGCTACCTTTGGGAGGTTCCATAGCTCTAAATCCTAGATAAATGGAAGCGTTGTTTTCCTTGAGAGACAAAAGACTGACTACACTAGATATACGCTGTTTCAATTGAATTGAATAAAAATTTGAACAGACGCGATGCAAAAATTCTTATATCTAAAAATTTTTAAAGTTTAAATGCTTTCGAATAAGGAAAATTTTTTATGCTAGTCTAGATATATTTTAAGCAGAATTATTTCAAACTGTTTTCTCATTTGCATACGATTTAATCTTCTAAAAAGAAAAAAAATCTCCTTCCCTTTCTAAATTTGTTTTCTATAGTTCTCAAAGTTGACAAAATTCGTTAAAATTTATTTAGACCTCAAAAAATTAGTTACAAAACTCCTAGGCTAAGAATCAATCACACATTTTTATTCTAAACATCTTTTCCACAAAATATCCTTCTTAGAAAAAGTCCAGAGTAATCTTTTGAAGATGTACTGCAATCTTTACTCGTTGAGAATAAGAAGCTATTTAAAAATCTGTATTCTTATTGTTAAGTCATGCAAAATTAGCAATTGATTACTGGTAATTTTTATGGAGATTTAATACAGTATTAAAATGAATCGTGATGAATTTCTCACTAACTATGTATAGATATAGCTTTGTTTGTAAAGTTATGGAAAAGAAACTAAATCAAAGGAAATTATTTTATACTCATCAAATTTAAATTAATTGTAGTTATCATTAGATAAATAAGAATTTTTGGATCAAGCATTTTCAAATACAGATTTTTTTCATTTTATTTTTCTTTACTAGTAAGCTTTCCAATAATTATGTTCTTGATCACACACACACACACACATTTTGCAGCTGTGTATTTATATAACACCTTATAAGTTACGGAGGAAGATTTAAGTAAAAGTAATTTATATAATTTTTGCTGTGTTTGATAAGCTCAATTATTTTTTCAAGATTAAGTAGTTAAAAAAACTTTAATTAATTAAATAATTTTCTAATTTCTGTTGCGTATATCAAATTAACTCGCTTAAAATTATGCACATAAGTTATTATTAAAGGATACTTCTATTTGAGTAGTTATTATATCCTCTCACATAGGACTTAATTTGTATTTCCTTTGGGGCAGATATTGTAAGGTATCTAATAGATATGTTATAGCTATTGTTATTCAGTTTACTGCAAATACAAATAAATTAGAGATAAAGTTTTGTATTCTTCTCAATAAATTTAATTCAATTATATCAAAATCAAAGTCATCCTAGTAATTTTTTACTACTTTTCCAAACACTGATTCAAAATATTTAGTGAAAAACAAATGAATCAGATTAAAGCGTTTTAATGTTGTGAATTAAACACAGTATTTTAAAAACGCACCGCCATCTGCATTCAGGCTTATCTCAAACTCCGCGGAAGCGATCAATTTAAGATAAATCTCATTTCCGTGTGTTTTTGATCTTTTTATATCTTTTTGAGCTTAAAAATATCTTGAATTGCAGTAGCAGAATAAAAAAACTAAATAAATGTTCTCTTTATTCCTTTTACTTTTAAGAGTAAGTGATGTGATTTTTATCACTTAATTTGTTATCTTAGCTTGTAAGGGAGGGAAAAAATTGTCGAAAGCGAGATTTTATGTAGAAATTAAAGACTGTCTTAAGAGAGTGATAACAGTTTTCATTGTTGCTTGTGTTCAAAACATTCGATACCCTTAATACTTTTCAAACAAATAATAAAAAGTGATTAAGTTGATGTTTGCCTTTTTAAAATTTATTACTTGATCATTTCTTGCGATTAATTCTGAATTTTGTCAGATTAATATTAAATGCATATGATATATACATTTCCTAAAAATTGTAAATTTCCTGAATGTTGATTGAAATTTTTTAATGAAATCACAAGGAGCGTAAATTAAGAATATTGAATTAAAGGTATAATGAGCACAAATAAGAATTTGTTTAAAAAATTCTACAGATTATTAAAAATCAAATCAAATAATCATTAGTATAAAATAGTTTGAGTTTACAGAATATGAAAAAATACGGAACTGTGTATTTCAACTACTCATCAAAAGAGTCGAAAAATAGCATTACTGCACACGGCATTTGTTAAACGGGTTTGAATAATTACTAATATCAAAAATTTGAATGCGTCTACTCACAGTATATTTCTCAGAATTATTAATGAGGAGGATTGAAAGTAAAACAAATATTATGTACATATTTTGAAATATTAAATAGATTTTGATTCATTAACTTATCCTCGTTTTTTTGTTCTATTTGTTCAATAAATAATGTTCTTTTTACTAAGAATAGTTGATCCAATTAAAATATTTATTGCAATTGCGTCCATATAAAAAAGCGAAATGATTTGTTCGTAAAATCATGTTTTAAAAATTGAAAAGGTGGTGTAACAAATCGTTGCAGAGGCTCTCTTTTCAAGGTTCCAGTTCTTTAATGCTAAGTTTATGAAAATCATGGAACCAAAAAAAATACCTGATGCTAATGATATAATTCAAATTATGGGAGCGTGTGCAAAACGTGTTGGAACCAACCAATTTTTGGATTTTTATAATTAAATTAAATGTTAAAAAATTTTTTAACTTAAAACTTTCATTACTTCGTTATTTAAGTCTTCTTCCTTAGTGTAATAAAGAAGGAATATTGAGAGCTACACAAACGCCTTGATATTAACTACACCTTATTTAAATGTGAAAATAACAGATATTAACTACTACAAATGATTGAGTCTAAATGCCGATGATCTAGAAATTTCTTAATACTGTTAATTTAAACAGCAACATTGTTATGACAGAAATTTTACAACATTTTTAGCTACACCGTATACAATCCAAAAGCTTGCTCAATTTCCATCTATTTGAAAGAAATGAGGAGTAGTAGGAGAGAGAGTTTCGTTCTTCCTCTACTCATGTAAAATGAAAAGAATTCAAAACGCAGTCTTGCAATCTCAATCATTCGATCTCAAGTATTTGTAGTGAAAGTACGACGCAATTTTGAAATCTATGTAAACATTTATTAGGCATAAATCTGAATGATTTGACTATAAGTTTTATTTCTTATTTCATTATCGAGTTTCTCTTGCTCTACGTTTCAAGGCCAATACATTCTTTCTTATTCACAGTCAAATTTCATGTTCATGATACTAACCTTGACATTAAGGATAACATTTCCAGCGATACGCAATCATCATTTGTGTGCGACGAGATTCCAACCAAAACAATTTGAAATCAATTTTTACATCGTATGAAAAAGATAATAAATATGCACTCACGTTTTTTCCAAGATTTAACTCTGCAGATTAATTTATTTCTGTAATATATTTCTTTTGAGACTAAGAACTATATCATGTGAACAAATTGTTTTTTTTTTACTAAAATTCCTTTTGATGTTTAACGTGATGAAGAACACAATAGTTTTTTTGTCCAAAATATACTCTAAGACAAATGACTCATTTTATGTGATTATAATAATGAAGTATAATAAAAAATTAGTTAAGAGTTAAACACTTATATCATGACTTTCATGTACTCCAAAAAAATATAGTTCTATAGTCTTAGATTCTGAGAATTTTAAGAGTATATATATAAAAATACAGTAGAGCCGTGAGCTCGGCTTAATGTGGACCTAAGGGTGGGCGAGTTTGTGAAAATGCCAGATTATCGAGAACGGTTTAAAAAAGAATAGGTACGAGTGTTTTCTCAAAAAATGTTGTGCTGCAGTTGTATATATATTGCTTGCTTGAGAATACGACCCAAAATAAATTACAAATATCCATAAGCAAAGGAAAAGTACGTACTTTATGATGGCGTAGAGCATCTACATACTATATGAAAAGGAAAATACACAGTTATTTACCTGATCGGATACGCCTCAGAAAAATATTTTATGAAGGTCTAAAGCTGTTTAGAAGGAAAATTAAGTAGCCGATTTTGCAAAAACTGTGGCAACTTTTTTTTCAGTGAAATGCGTAATATCCTGCTGTCTTTCGTGCTAGACTCAGCGCTTTGTTGCTTCATCACGAACACGAAGAAGGAACAGTAAGTCTATTACCGCCTCACCTTGTTCAAATTACTGAAGAGCGGCTTAGACAATCTTTAGTCTCTCACTATGTGATATCTTAGGAACTTGTTCGGGGTTAACAAGGAAGGGGTACGGTTACAAGGAGGCAACTGCAAGGGTGTGGTCGAATGATCCGAACTACCGGGTTAGCGAGGAACGAGTTTTCGATACTCTGATGTGTGTGGGGGGGGGGGGATTTCTTTCTATCCTTTTGAAACCCTTGAAAATTTAAGAAGCGGAAACAAAAGATGTCATACTTATTCATCTAAAATAAATTGGGAGATTATGAGCAAAATGTTTAAAAAATAAGTTTACTCAGAGTCTCACAATTACATCTCGAACCAAATAAGAGACAAGAATAGCAAAAAATAATTTTGAATAATTGTTACAATATATTTCCTATTTCTCTGTATAGCATATATTATATATAATTATCAGAATAGTGAGTGAGTGAATATTAACGTCACCCTATTCAGCTACACGAGGGGTTTTGGTGACGGACTTCGTGATTTTGAACCCTGGTCAAGTGACAAGGACGACATCTGAGCAGGCATTCTCTTCTCCGAACTTCCACACCACACAAACGGGAGGACATTTGAGCTCCGACAGATTTCACGTGCAACACACACACGGTGGGTCTTCAGTAGCACTAAGCTCGAATTCATGACACGCTGGTGACGAGTCCGTAACCTTGGCCGCTAGGCTACCACGGCCTCAATTTATTAAAATAATATACTCATTAAAGATGGACGTTATTTTTCGTAATAGGAAAAATAATAGTATTATCTGTAGGTATCTAATTGTCAGTATTAAGTTCTATACAAAATACTATTAATTTTGTCACTTCTTTTAGCGACTTATCTTCTTATCCCTTCAAATTATAAATCTGGTTTAAATGTACCGCATTGTTTAACATCATTAAAAAATAAAGTTTAAATTTCTGTCTCTTCAATATTGCGATATACGTTTATGTATACCGCGGTTTAAATAATTAATAGATTGTGGTTTTATTTATAATAGTTACAATTCTCTTGATGTTCCTTACTTTCCCTATGGCCGAGAGTATTGGCAAATACAGGTGAAGGTCGGCTAGCCGCAAAACTTTGTTTAAACCTGCAATCTTGGCTCCTAAGGCTAGGAGTTTGCTATAGTACTAATGAGGCTAATATACTTTTTACTATCTTGACTATAGTTATCTTAGGTTTTTATAACTATTTCGTTATAAAACCCCTACCTTTATTTTATTTTTTATATTACCTTAATTAGTATATATATATTTAAAGATTTTATCATTTATTAATTTGCATTGTGAGTGTGTTTATCAGCTAAGTGCTAATTTATCTTGCGAGCAGTATTTTTTGTAACTATTCATTAATTTTAGTTTGAAAATGAATCAAATCTTTACCCTGAATGCTATATTAAAAGGATGTAAAATCCATATGTGTATCAAAAAGTCGCAACATTCAGATGTCTACTTATTTATATGTTTTCAACCATTGTTGTGTCTATTTTCGTTACAGATAAATATGATCAACACGATGACAATGCTTTTGAAAATCACTTTCTGCATAGCAGTTATCTGCACTACTTTGCCCGATGCAACTGAGGCAACAACAATTGCAGACATGCTGGATAATGAAGCGGCAACTACTACAGTTGATCCATTCAGATTTTTGAAGCTATGCTCTCCAGGTTCTGAAAGAAGAAACACGTGCGAGAAATGCACTAAAGTGACAAGAGATCCCAAAACCTACAAGATGTGTTGTGAAAATATCAGTGGCGTGGGGCGATGGTGCCGTACTTTCTTAGACTATACCTTACCACCACGTGTGGTTGGGATATATTAAAGATCACTCCTCTTTGTCAGTGCTTTTTCATTTACATATCATTAGGCTTATGTGATACAAGCAGATATTTGTTCTTCTAGGCAATAAATCAAATTCTTGCTTTCAGCTGGTAGTGAGAGTTGTATATAGACTTCCATTAGTTGTCAATCGACAAATTTTAAATTTGTCTTTTAACTATGCTTGTCTTTGATGTGATTGTTTTTAACCTTTCAAGAGCTTCTTTATAACTTTTCTGTATTTTGTGTATTATTTAACGTAATGAACTCTGATGGAAAATTAAGTATGCAATTTCAAGGTTAATATAACATTTCCATTCAAACTCAAAGAACAATTAAAAAAGGATTTTAATGAATTAATGGAACGAATTTTGATTCGTGACTCTAACTAATTATTGCATATCTACAAAATAATTCTTAAGACTCTAAATATATCTCTCTCACTTATGCTTATGTTTATAAATTTATATATGTATATATATATATAATAATAATAATAATTATTATTATTATTAAAATATCCTTACATAGGAAGGAAACAAAATTCTATGTTTTTGACGCGATTCTGTATAATACTTTTTCTTTCTTCTTTGTATTTTAAAGTCACTAAGTGTATATTAATCTTTCCAGAATTAGCTCTTATCACCTAGTTTTCTAATTTGTAGAATTATTCATTTTTAATAGAGCATCACACTTTAAGAATATAGTTAATTTCCTCAGAGTTAATAAAAAAATAAAATTTTAAATAAGAGAAGAAACTCTTAAAAAGTGAGAAACTAGTACTTGTCAGATGTTAGTTACGCATAAATGTTTATACACAAAACGCGCGCACACATTTAATATTACCTCGTAAATTTTAGTATTCACGTATAATAATCTACATGAATATACTTATTATATATGCATGTATATATACTTATATAAGTTGAATCATGTGTTATTTTTTTAGATATTCTATGTCAAATGAATATATATATGTATATGATTTTTATCAAATGTTAACTTTTTTTTTACTATATTATTAGTGTACAAATTTAAAAGACCTTTTTACGATATTTCATTTTAAGCATTGTATTTAGAAAAAAAAGTATCAATTTATGAATGACTTCAAATGGGAAAGAGATGAACTTACAAATGTATTCGTGTATTATCAATTTATGTAGAGAAAAAAAAAATTTCTTATATCTAGAGTTAGTTGTCTTTTAATTCATATATTAGATTAGGAGTGTATAGTTTTTACTATTTCAAATTGATTCAATGTAAAATAATTATTTGAATAAATGATTTTGGACTCCTCTGGAACTATTTTTTCCTTAACTCGAATAATTTTGTTGACAGTTGCTTCGATATAATTTTATTTGTCCATGGTGAGTCAAATTTTTGTGTAGTTACCATATATATCATATATCACCATTCATATTCAAGGTAAAACAATTTAAAATTGATTATTTAAAACGCTATTGATTCTCATTTTTTCTCGGAGTTAAAATTTTAAAAATCGATAGATGAAATTGCTTTTATCTCTTCAAAATAAGCTATTGATTTTAATATAAAATTTGTTAAGAAAATAATTTTATTCTTACATATATATTTTAGATATATACTTTTAGCTTTTTAAAGTTTATCATTTATTATTATGAGGTAAAAACACTAATTCACACCGTCCACCAGAACTATGAATTAAGAGTATATAAAAAGAGTATATATTAAAACATGCTTATAAATCTGTCCAATTCAACTGAGGCCTTATGGAAATAGAAACAGAAGAAAAAGCAAATTTTAGAATAAGTTGTTTTGACTATGGACTTAAATTAATTCATACGAACAGTACTTGAAATCAATTTTAGATAATATTTGTTCTCCTTAAACAGTTATAAATTTTGTATACCAATTACAAGTTAAACGTAGACGGTGATACAAACATTTTTCAAACGAACTAATTTTTTAGTAATTTAATAAAGTTAACTAATAGTATACAGAGGGACTACTAGACCGACAAACTTGCAGAGATTACTGGAAATCACATAGGAATTCAGGGTCGCGTAGTTGCGAGCTATGGTGCAAAGAAGCTGAGAAAAGAACAGCAACATATTAATGGCGCAGAAAACATTTTATGGAATTACGATTTTTATCGTGTACAATGAAATAATTATAAAAAATTGACCGGCACCCCGCGTAACCTTTAACGTTAGAATAGAATGCGCAGCTTCTGTCAGGTTAAAGAATAAATGTTTTTAAGTTGCGATTCACTTGAAATATATATTCTTAAAACCACAATTTCTGTACTACATAACATTTTTTAACAAATTTCTATGCATTTGCTTTATTTTATATTCCAAAACAATATGGAACTTTTTTCCAATGGATTGACATATTTTCTACCTTTCCTAACGCTGCTAAGTTAAGGTGGAATGAAGTATACTTGAAATGGTTGCTTTCTTTTTTCTTTCTTTTTTTTGCGTCAAGAAACCCACCACAGACAAATATTTTACAACACAATAGAACTATCTGATTGTAGGAATTCACATTATAGGAATGAACTAAAACACACAAGCATTCACACATTCATAATAAATAACATTCTGCCAAAATCAAACACATTTCATAATAAATAAAATTCAGCATCAATTAAAATTGAAAAGCAAATACCAAAACTTTAGTTATTGTACATATAGAGCAGGGGTGGGCAGACTTTTCCAGGGTACGGGCTACTTCTAACTTTTCCAAGGTGTTGCGGTCCACCCAGTGGCGTAGGTGTAGTGAACTAAAAGAAAGTATACAATACAGTCGGACCTCCATTTTATGAACCTGTATTTTACGAATTTCTCTATTTCGCGAACTTTATTTCTTGAAACCAAGAACATTTTACGGTTTTCTTCGTAAAATAGCCTCCAAATATCGAAGTGCATTTTCTATTCAACGAAAATTTTTTTCTCTTATTATTCGATTTTTTTCCTCCGTATTTTTAAAACTATGTACTCGAATCTAAGCCGCACTTTCTTCTCAATGTTAATGATACTGAAAATCGAGAGCGGCTTAGAATCGAAGGAGGGGGGAAAGTGTTGGAGGGTGTATTTAGAGTAATCACAGCTTCGTGCATGTATTTAGAATTTTTAACACTGATAAAATAACTACAATTATATATTTCTTGTTAGTTTTCCTTATAAATTTGTTTTAATTTCGTAAAACTGGATATCGATAAAACATTTTAGACTATTTTTCAATTTTCGCAAAATCTTATTGAGAATTTGGTGCTCGGCTTAGAATCGAGGGCCGCTTAGATTCGAATAAATATGGTGTTTCCGGATGATTAAATTTGGTGGAAATTCGGAGGTACGCACGGTATAAAATTAGTCTACACACAGATGCCATCTCTGGCAGTTAAAATGTCTTTAATCCGGTTAGGCGATGAGCAAATTGGTTCTGATAAATGATATGGATAAATCATACTAGGCTGCTTCAAGTCTATTCCAAACTTTATCAATCGTAGGAACTGGAGAAGATGTTCGGGTCTCTCTCAGATCTGACATTAGACCGCTATCGGAGCAGAGGTTAATCAAATTGAATGCGAATCGTGGATATTTATAATATATAATAATTGAATTACTTAAGGTGACGAATTGTCACTGAGATTAAATCCAGATTAAATAGATAAGAAGTCGAAGGGATCGCCTTGAGTAAGTGTGGTTAGTATTACAGTTTTCTCATATCTCGCTTACCTCATTTATTGTCTGCATAGTGATTAACTGGGAACATCTCTTAAATTGGATCGATTGAATTTGTGTGGTGATTAATATTGTGAATAAGTTAGATTATTTTGTTGAACTATATATGGCTAGTGTTCCTTCCAATCCTCCTACACCTTTAGGCACGCAGGCAAGGCACTTTACATTGGTGCTCAATAAACCCTAATCCTAAGATAGGAGTAGCAGTAAATTTTAGGGTATTGCCTGGACTTTTTTTTCGGGGTCAGAAAACGTGTCGGAGTTTTTGGAAAGTATCGACAATAACATAGCGTATTATGAGATACCAGCAAATTTGACCTGTGCCTACATGAAGGGTCGTCTCGTAGAAAAGGCGCAAGATTAGTTTGAGGTCTTAGGATATTCATATATTACTGAAGTAAACAAATAAAATACACATTCTGACATTATAAAAAATAAAATACACATTTAAATTGATATATTACACTCATCAGTGCTACACAATGTATCTTATACTTATTTAACGATACCAAGTTAGGAACAAGTTTAATAATTACCAAAGGATTGTCATATATAAAATTATACACAAAAGTTTACACTTATCTTGTTAATTTGTACGGTTTATAATCAATCCCTTAACAGCCGATTAAAAGTTACGCGATTCACTTTCCAATGCCAACCGTTTTCCACGTAGGCACACGCATGTGATGTAATGGGGTGGGGGAGAGGAATATAGAAGCAAATAATATGAAATGAGTAAATTCTTCGCAAACATTGTCAAGGTACTTTTATTGCATTCCAAAGCCTTCGGAATAACTTTATGGATAGCAGTGCACAGAAAATATCGTACTTCGGAAAGACGTATATATACGTCCGAGGAAATTAATACTTTGGCTGAGCGAGACTTTTATATACGCCGGTGGCACTTAACAGATTAAAGTCGTGTCTAATTTTTTGCGTCAAAGTTTAGTATTATTGAACGGAATATATTGTTAATGAATGAGGGGGTGGCGAAGAAAATTGTGATGGAATATTGGGAATATTGAAACTTTGAAAAGCACTGGTCTAGAGCAGGGATACTAAACCTGCCCGCGGCCCACCGAGCATTTTTAAGTGGCCCGATCATGACCCATTGCTCTGAGAAATTCTTTTATTTAAGACAATGTATTAAAAATTTTGTGTGAAATTCATTGACAAGAAGTCAAATATATCAATTTTGCTTTTTTGCTGTCGATGTCGCACGGCTGCAAATTGATATTCTTTTTCTGTTTGTAACGGTTACGGTTAGTAATAACAGAAAACAGTTTAGTAGCGACAATTTTATGGGTGGAACTAATTTTGAACAATCTTTCATACCTTGCAAGCAAAAAATATTAGAACGATTTGGAGGTTGACTGTCTAGTAATGAAAAACAAACATGAATCAGTACTTGTGTGTTTGATTTGTCTCGAAAGTGTTGCATTTAAAAAATACCAATAAACAGGAATCATACAAAGGCACTTTTTCTCTTTCAACAGGTAATATACGGGTTTTATTGTCCTTTGCTACAGCAACAAAGTGTTTTGTCAGTGGTAATGTCACAGTAGTAATAAAGACATCCTAAGAAGTTTGTTATCTTATTGTAATCATATGAAGCCGTTTACTGATGCAAAAATTGTGAAAGAGTGCTTCTTAAATTCTTTTAATTTAGTGTTAGGTCAAAAATAAAAAATATTAAAAAAATAATTAAAAAAAGCAAAACAGGGATTACAATATTTTGATCAATTTTCCGTATTTAAATTTCCAATGTAATCTTGATCTTAAAGCATTTCTCCCCCCCCCCTCTTCGTTTAATCTCATGCTGCGGCCTGCGTGTAGTAGCTAATATACGTATGCGGCCCTTCTCGTGAAATGGCTGACATATGTAAGTGACCCAGCAGAAAAAAGGTTGAGCATCCCTGGTCTAGAGCAACACAGGCAAAAACTGAAATCGGTGAAAGGTCTAGAGCAGCACGCGTAGAAACTGCGGGTAGTGAAGGTCTAGCCAGGGAGGAAAGCACTAAAGTGGAGCAATGGCGGGGTAGAGGGAGAAGTGAAGGGTCTGATGTATCAATAAATAATCAGGAACGGCAGCATCGCAGCAAAAGGAGGCCCCCGGTGAGACTAAATTCATAAAAACGTAGAATGTCTTCTTTCTTACAGTAAGAAATTGAAATCAAGGGCTCTTGAGAGCTACAAGTGGAGGAAGAGGCAAGTGCCACAGTCCCTTCCATCTGGTCCACGAACAAGA
Organism: Trichonephila clavata; assembly: GCA_019973975.1. Classification (NCBI taxonomy): domain Eukaryota; kingdom Metazoa; phylum Arthropoda; class Arachnida; order Araneae; family Nephilidae; genus Trichonephila; species Trichonephila clavata. The sequence goes on from BMAO01000147.1 coordinate 76,560, forward strand.
TAGATGACCAAGAGTGAAGCAGCCGACAAAAGGTAAATCCTGTCTGCAAGGTCCATTCCCTGTTCGCAGAGCAGCACAGTGACAGCCAGCAACAGACAAGCCCAGTCCAGAAGATTCAGTCCCTGTCCACCTCATGGAACCAAGAAACAACAACAGACAAATCCTGTCCAGAAGGTCAAGTCCTTATCCACTAGATAGACTGCGCATCAGCGAAAGACCAATGATAACTGGCAGGACAAGTCCCTACATAACAAGTAGCTGAGAGGAGTCAAGGAGACAAGAAAAAGAAACATCTAAGATTTTGAGAAGCGGATTTAGACCTTATAATCGGTGCAACGGAAAATGAATAGCAAAAGAGGGATTTTCTACAGAGGAAGATAGGAGGTTTGTCCTGGAGCAACATGAAAATCGTCGAAGCCAAAGGTCGGTTAGCGTTGAGGTACTGAATGGTGACGCAACAGAGAGACCGTAAAGAAAAATCGCCAGGTTGCATCGCGTTTCTTTTTCTTTTCTACTGATAAGCGGTACTACTGAGGTTATTTTTACTGAAAGCAAGTCTAGTTTTGTAGTAATTTCTAAGAGTGCAAAAGTTAGACACCAAGATGGGAGCATTTTTCTTGTATTTGAAAAATGAACTTCTGCATGTAAACTTATTCCAAAAAGTTGAAAACATTTGTTTATTGACATTTGTTTTACTACAAAATATGACTTGGCTATTAGGCGAGAATTCCTTGCATTGTTTTTTTTATAATCTATATATATAAAGGAGAAAAGCGACTGACTGACTGACTGATTGACTGACTAACTAATCACGATATCTCCGGAACTGTTCAACCTTCAGACTTGAGATTTGGTAGACATGTTCCTTTCATGAAGTAGAGATCAGCTAAGAACGGATTTTGCGGGATCTTCAATTTACCGATTTTGAGATTTTCCTATTTCTAAAATCTCCAATTCATGACCTTTCCAGGGATATAACATATATGCTAATTTATGAATTAGAAATATGTCAAAATGACTTTTAAAAAATAATCAGCTGTTTTGCCACACCCCTTTTGATAGATAATAGTGAAAGTATTAGCCTATTAAATCTGGGAAGTTGTTGTAAAGCCAGTATATGTTTTATTTAATTATACATAATTAACTGTAGATTAACTGTACAATAACTGTCAGTTTAACTGTCAGTTTGTTTAACTACTTTTGGAAGGAATTTTCTAAATTTTATGAAATCATTGTGATTTTAATTTGAAATTTAGAACTGAGTAGATATTTTATATTTTGTTGGAAAAGGAAATTCCCTTCAAAAGTTTAGCCATGTTTTAAGAAGATACTAATTTTAAATCCCTCAAAACTTTTTCCAATAAAAACGTGGTAAGAAGCTATTTGAAAAGATAATAATAATAAAAATATTTTAAGTTGCTAGTATATCAAACTTATGCCTATCAAACATAACATAAATGTGGTTACTCGCCATTTAATGGTGCACTTATTGCAACCAACATAGATACTGGACAGATAACAATTGTCAAATTACTGAAAATGTAAAAACTTGCTTTTTTATCAAAATAGAAAAAAATTGGTATCAACCAGTTTTAAACTAGGAAATTGAAAGGGAATCAAGACTATTTAAACTTTAATTAAATTTTGGATAATAATTAATACTTTCTTTTTTCCCTCAAGGTAAGATTTTGTACAAAAATTACTGTTTTCTAAAATTTATGTGTTTAAAATTGTGTAAATATATACTGTATGCATGTACTCTCTATGTTCCTTATATATAATTGTGTATACTGAAGTGACAAATTTGAAATATTTTTAAATCATTTAAATAAAAAGCACATATATTCCAAAAAATGACAATTTTCAAACAATTCATAATGATTTTGCGTAAAAGTATGTTTTGAAAAATATCACTTCAGTATAAATATAAATGTCTAATTAATATGCATTCAAAATCTTGAGTCTTTATGCTTAATAGTTTCTGAGAAAAAGGTAGGAGATGATACATCAAATGTGATGTTTATTGCCTTAGCGAGAAGTTTGTTACGTGCAGAAAAATACATAAATTTCATATTTAAAAACACAAAAATGGTTTTATTGTGGCTGTTTTGAAGTAATTTATCCAGTTTAGAGTAACTTTTAAAATTTAGAAATTGTCTGCAACAACAAAGCCCAATGAAAACTTTCGAAATGTCGTAAAATCAGGTATAACCAAAAAGTAACCACAAATTCATACTAAACTATATTGATACATTTTTATATATTATGTTTATGATACTTCATTGTTGACTTAGATATTTGTTATGCATGAAAGCTAAAAATTTCACAGATTGATAGAGAATTTGAGAAAATTGATGTAAATATACAAAATATCTCGTTAGATAAAAACTGAAAAATGCTATGTATTATTTTCTGGGATATTTAAGACTTTTTTATTTCCTATTTTATTGAAAATACATTGAAAAGATGCTGATTTTTAATAAAATGGGACAAATACAAGTTGTAATTCATAATTTTTGGGATAAAGCGACATATTATGGTAAAAATGCAATTTCCTCAATGTTATTTATAAAACTACATGTTCTTTTTTCTCAAAATTTACTGAATTAATGCATCTGCAACTTTCACTGCATATTACTGATATGTAACTATATATACTGAAGTGAGGTTTTGAAAATATTCTCTAAATACTTGCTTATAGACCAGATAATATGACAAAAAATGACAATTTTTAAAAAATTCGCAGTGTTGCTACGTAAAGATATGTTTTGAAAAAACTAACAAGTATATTTGAAAGATTTCACTTCAATATAAAAATAAAAGTTTATTTATTGTACAGAGAAGTTTTTAAGCTTTAGTTTTCAAAAAGTTGCTCCATAAAAGGTACATAGATATCTGATATGTGATTATTTTTTTTGTCGTTGCATGTAAAGCTAGTTATATACATAAAAATACATAAATTTTTCATGTTTAAAGTCATAAAAACAGTATTATTGTGACTGTTTTAGAAATCATCTGACCAAATTTTGAAAAACTTTTGAGATCTGATACTTTTAGAATTATTGTTTGCATGTAAATCTACAAAACATTAATGAAAACTTTCGAAATGTCGCATAATCATATTCCCAAATCCTTACTTTCACATATGAATACATTATTACAAGTCTTTCATGATGGTTAATTCTCAACTTTGATGTTTGTAAAGCATCACAGATAAAACTTCTTCAAAAATTGATACAGATTTTGAGAAAGTTATTGTAAATATTACAAAACATCTCGTTAAGGCGATATGGTAACCTAAAAATCATTAAACTGTCGAAAAATATTTTATTGGCTTATTTGATACCCCGAATCTTTATAAATATGCCTGCAAAATTTCAAAGCTTTACCTGCCTTTTTCATTAAGTAATGGAGCAATGTTTGATGCTAAACAGCAACTACCACGCCTACGTTTCAGATTATCTGCTAGAAAAGAGCCTGAAAAAAATGAATTATTTTTCTTATGCGCATCAATGAGATTGACATTATATATGAAGTAATAAGTTATTTTAAGAAAGAATTGTGCAATTCAGGCAAAAATTCTAGTTTGTGAATTATTTACTGGGAAGATCAAATGAATTTGTTCAAAACTTAAAAGTTGAGCGTGCTTTTTATGATATTATTATGAATGAAATTAAAACTTCAAAACGGATTCTCAAAAAGCACAAATACTAAATCTCATTTTGAAAACTCAGATAATTAAAAATCTAATTCGCAAGAATAGGAAAACTCTCCCATTTTTATATATTTGTTTTTGGTGATGTATATTTATCCCATGTGTGCGAGATTCAACACTTTTATTATTAAAATATTTTAAGATATTTATTTAAGCAAATGCACACATACAGTTCTTAGATTTTGATGTATTTTACCTATAAATTGTTATTTGATTTTGCTTTTATTCGTGTACAATATTTAACATGCGAGCGACTTTAAAATCATGGAAATAAAAAATAAAGGTATAAACATCTTTTGTACATGTTGTGCATTAGCTCTGAGCATGGAATCAGCTCTGAAGTGTGTGTATTTAATTTTTTTTATAATTATGAAAATAAAGTTTTATAAAATATTGATCTTTCATTCGTTTTTTTTTCTATATATTCATTATGACAGTATACTGTTTAATTGCTCTACATTTATACAATTTATTATGGTAAGTAATATTTTAAATGAGCTAATTAACATTTCATAAAAGTTTCAGACTATTCGATGAATATAATATCATTCTATTCATGGAATGAAATCTTCAAACTCATATTTCTCCATGTTGAATTTTTGTACATATACTGTTATTCAAAACCCTAAGGCCTTTTTGATAATTGAAGTATGAGTTTGAAAATTTTTATACATGTTCTGAAATGTATGTTTTGTAAAACTGTGCATGGAATTAACTCTAACATGTATAGTACTTTTTATAAAAAATTTCAAAATCAAAATTAATGTTTTTTGGGGAATTTTTGGAAGTTTAACTATAAAAAAATTAATAAAAAATTAAAGAGCAACAGCAAAAAAAAACCATGCATAGTTTTATGTAGTATATTATAAGATACTTGGAAAAAAGTTTTGAAAGAAAAGAGACATATTTAAAAAAGCGTTAGGGATTTAAAAAATGCTTAAAAAAGCTAAAAAAACTTAAATTTTACAAACATTTTGCAACAAATTAAAAAAATTTTGTATGGAATTATTATTAAATATTAACCTTTATGAAATATTATTAAAACCAAATATCAAATATTAAAAATAAAAAAAATTGTGAAGATGGTACCATACCGCCTTGCGGTGGTGTCCATCAAAGACCCATTTCCCGTCGGGAACGAGTGACGTCTCGACGGTCAAGTAGTTTCTCGTGGGAAAGTATCCCAGGGTGGACACCCCGGCGCTGATGTCCTAAGGGAAGTTAACCTTTGACCTTCCTTGATCTAGCCGACAGTAAGGTGCCGCACGGTTCCCACACCAAGCCACGGTTTCAAAGTACACCGCGCGAAGGGGAACTTTCGACCAATGGAAGAACGGTTTCACGGAATACGTCCAAACAGAAGTGACTATACCCCACGTGTCACTTTCGTGCGCGGGACGTATTCCACCTTTAACCCTTTAACGCGCGGTGGTATCTCTCTGAAACCACGTTTTTCTAAAAAATATCTCTAAACGCGCAATGGTATTTCAATGAAACCATTGGTCCTAAACATATCTTTTAACTCTTATAAAAGACACTAGATGTCAGCACGAGACAGAAAACTTTTATTTCTGTGAGAAAAATGCATCATTTTAAAAGCCTTTTTTAACCACTTCCAAAAAGATTTTTTTTAGCAAATAAAAATAGACAAAAATTAAAAGTAAGGTATGTACATTTTTGCTGCATATGCTGTTCATAGCATAACTAATTTTTAGTATGATAAATAATGAAAAGAAGTGCCTTATATAAAGATATTTTCGTGTGGTTTCAGACTGATACCACCGCGCACCTAGAACATGAAAATTGTCCGTTTCTTCTCCGGCTTATAGCACGCACACGTGAGAGATTTAGCCCTTTTTTTTCTTTTCTTTGACTCAGGCAGTGAAATAACTAATAAATTATGGGGGTTTTGCCATTGATTTGGGGGAGGGGTTTATTATTTCAGTATTACTGCATGGTTTTAATAATTTAATAATAAAGAAACAATGGGAAAAAAACTTTACTGGCTATTGCAGTTGATTTTAATCGCTTATAGTTATATTTTGTATTATTTAATATTTAAAAAGTAATTCTAATATTTAATATCGCATATTTTAGTAAATTTATTACAAAATATATAAAGAATATACTTACAAATCTGACGCAAATCATTTTTTTTTTGTTCATCCGAGAATTATGTCGTAAGTGCGCGGTGGTACTTCTATGAAACCACCTCCCCCCTCGGGGGGGGGGGAATGCACTCTAATTTTTTTTAAAGGTATTTTCTCTGTTCTTAGGTTCCATACATTGCATTTATAATTTTATTTTGAAAAATTCAGCGAATTTATTTTTCCGCGCTTCAAAGGGTTAAAGAGACTCTAAAATCCCGAGAGGCGAGAGAACACGAACGCAGAGACATGATCTAACTTCAACAGTATCTCCAATTCCAGCCAGCACCTGCGCCCCAGCATTGTTCCAGCTCTCGTTTAACGCAGCCTTCATCAGGAGCAAATACCGGTGCACTCCACAGCTCTGCCTGTAACAGAACATTATCGCAGCGGAATATCACCACGGCATAACCCCCGTGGCAGCCTTAAGAAAATGTTCCCATGTATTATTGAAATAGATAGACCCAAATGCCTTTAACAAAACAGAGACTGAATTGGATCATTCAGTACGCTTAAGGCATCTTCATTCATCTGAAAATTTTAAATTGAATTATATTCTACAAAATATCCAACATAAAGCGAAAAGAAACTAAATAAAAGAAACCTATTACGTAATACAGAAGTGACTGAGTTTTAGTTATAAGGCGACTGGGTACCATCTTTACATTCTTTCTTATTTTTAATTTTTGAAAATTGGTTTGAATTGTATTTAATAAAGGTCGTTATTAAGTAATAGTTCCATATAAAAAAATTCAAATGTATTGCAAAATGTTTGTAAAATTTAAATTTCAAAGATTTTTTTAACATTTCTTAAATTTCTAAGGCTTTTTTAAATCTGTACATTTTTTTTTCAAATTTTTTTTTTCAAAGTACCTTATAACATACTACATAAAACTGTGCAGGGCTTTTTTTATGCTGCTACTCGTTAGTTTTATATTAATGTTTTCGTTGTGAATTATACAAAAACTCTCGAAAAAGCAACAATTTTGATTTTGAAATTTTTAAAAAAAATTTCTACATATCTTAAGGCTAGTTCCATGTACAGTTTCACAAAATATACAGTTTAGAACATTTATAAAAAATTTCCCATTTCTACTTCAATTATCAAAAAGGTCTTCCGGTTTTGAATGATAGTATATGATACGAAATTCAACATGGAGAAATATCAGTTTGAAGTTTTCATTCCATGAATATATATAGCATGGTATAATATTCATCGAATATTCTGAAACTTTTATGAAATGTTAATTAGCTTATTTAAAACTGATTACCACAAGAAACTGCAAAATTTGGAACACTTAAATAGTATACTGGCATAATGATTATATATAAGAAAACAAGTGAAAGATCAATATTTCATAAAACTTTACCTTAATAATCATAAAAAAAATAAATACACACACTTCAGAGAGCTAATTCTACATGCTCAAATTTACAATTTAATACACAACGTACACAAAAGATGTTTATGCCTTTATTTTTTTTATTATCATAATTTTAAAATGCTTCGCATGTTAAATATTGAAGAGAGAGGCCCATGAGAGGCCAAATGTAACGTCTGTATCAGCAGACCAGATGAAGCCCTAGACTAAGCATTAATGAAGAAGAACGATCTTGTATAAAATATTTGTGTAACTGTATACTAATCTATGTTATATATTTTTTTTGAGTTTGTGTATTTCAGATCCTTAGTGCGTGAGCAGTGAGGGCACTGTCTTTAGGATGTTCGAGCAGATGTGGGCATTTCCACAAAGACCGCACTCTAGAGGGTGCTGGTGGTCACCAGCGAGCGAACTAACCAGGGAAGAGAAAGGATTAGCAAGCGAGCGGACTCGACGAGGAGATCCAGAGCTGCTGAAAGAGAAAGCACCTGGAAGCTAACTGGCCGAGAAGGGACCAGTTGTCCAAATTCTAGAAGGAGAGTGACGCGCAGGCCACTTCATACACCACCTGAAATCCATAAGCCATCATGAGCTATGTGATAACAGTGTTACTGTGAACTTTTGGGTAGAACGATACGAGGAAGTCATGAACTGAAAACTGTCGTTGAGTGCAAGAAGTGTTTATCCAAACGTTACCCGTTATATCTCTGTATTCATCTAGTAGTGTGTAGTCCTGCAAAAAGTGTCCACCATTAAACATCAGTTTTAGTCAAAACTAGTATCGTCAATTTAAATACCCCTAGAACTCCGTGCCACAACCCCACATATATAGTCAAATATAGTCAAAGCATTCGCAAACCTAGCTTCAAAATCTGAATAAAGGGAATTTAAATCTTAAACGTAGGTTAAAACAACATTTTCCTGGCAGATTATCGGTGGCCAATTTAAAAACTGGGAAAATTCACGACGTCCAATATTATACTCCTTTTAGCTTAATTCTGGCAAGAAACGCTCAAATGATGGTCCTTGCTGAAATAAAATGTATGCCATCACCTTATAACTGCAAATTAATCTTATTAAATTAAGGAAATAAATCTGTTAAATGAAAAATCTGGTTATCATGTGATTAAATTTTCCTTTAAAATTAAAGTCACTATCTGGTTTAATGAGAACCACAATCGTAGACCCCCATTTACAACTCATGGGCCCCCAAATTATCTTTTTGCTTTCGTTGGCCCCTTGCAGGTCGCCATAGATCCCTGGGGTCTATATAGATCACATTGGGAATCATTGGTCTACAGGGTTGCAACATTTTCTCTGTCATCGGCTTAGTCAAGGCTTACACTCAAGTTCCTTTTAACGAGGAAGACATACCCAAGACAGCAATAAGAACTCCCTTCGGGCTTTTCGAGTTTGCATTTATGAGTTTTGGCCTGCGAAATGCCGGACAAACCTTCCAAAGATTCATCGACGGTGTACTGCATGGCCTTGATTTTTGCTTTGCATATATCGACGATATACTTGTTTTCTCTGCAAATAGCGACGAGAACGAGCAACATCTTAGCATCCTATTTCAACGTCTTTCCGATCATGGTCTCCTGGTGAACGTTTCCAAAAGTTTCTTAGTCAAAATAAGTGTGACATTTCTCGGGTACCAAGTCTCTTCTGAAGGAACTCGCCCGCTTCCAGATCGTATAGCGGACCTCCAAAATTTCTCAGTGCCTAAAACTGCATGTGATTTTCGACGTTTTCTAGGCATGGTCAACTTTTACCGTCGTTTTTTGCCTTCTGCTGTGAAGTATTAATCTTCTCTTAATGATACACTTTCAGGGCTTCGAGGAGCCCAAACTTTGACATGGACTTCTGAACTTGATACAGCTTTCTCAAAATGTAAAGAAGCCTTGTGAGAAGTAATACTTTTAACGCATCCTGCTCCTAATGTGCCTTTAGGACTTTTTACGGATGCTTCTGCTCACCACGTTGGATCAGTACTGATGCAACGTGTCAGTGGTAGTTGGAAGCCGCTAGCTTTCTTTTCAAAAAAGCTCACTACTGCTCAATCACAGTGGCCAGCTTATTACAGAGAACTTTTTGCCATCTACAATGCTGTTCAACACTTCCGCCACGTTTTTGAAACTCTGCACTGCACAATTTATACAGATCTGAAGCCTATCACCTACGCATTCCTTCAGCGCCGTGAAAAGCGGCCTCCTGTACAACTCAATCAACTACCATATAATGGATAGTTTACAATAGACATGCAACACATCAGTGGCACTGACTACGTTGTAGCCCACACCTTCTCTCGTGTCTCTTACATTACACCACCTCCTGTGGATCTTAAGGCAATTGCAAAAGCTCAAAAAGGCGACACGGAGCTATTAGACAAGGAGCTATTAGATTGCTGGCAAGTGACAACTCTTTAAAATTGGAAAAAATCGAAGTTCCTGGTTCCGATGTGACACTCACATGCGACATTTCTATGCCAAGAACCAGACCTTTTGTTCCCGCTTCTGAACGACGCAAAGTTTTTAAAGTTTTGCATGGGTTAACCCATACGGGATCACGTGAAAACTGCCAGTTTGATTTCCACTCGTTTTGCTTGGCCCAGAGTTCAAAGTGACTGTCGCTTGTTTACATTGTTAACGCTTGAAGATCACCAGACACAACTCCTCCCCCATTCAAACCTTCCCTGCTACACCATTGCGATTTCGGCACATCCATATTGACATCATTGGACCACTATCCCTTGCAAAATCGTTTCGTTACTGCCTGACAGCAACCGATCCTTTCTCTCGTTGGGTAGAGGCATGGCCTATGGAATCGATCACTGCCGAAGATGTAGCGCAAACCCTTTTTGCCTGCTGGATCTCTCGATTTGGTTCACCTGAAAAAATAACGACTGACCAAGGTCTCCAACTTGAGTCTCAACTTTTAAAACATCTCGGCATGTTCACTGCATTTCAGCGTTATCGTACAACTAGCTATCACCCTTGCTCAAACGGAATGATTGCACGTGGCCATCGACAACTCAAGACCTCATTGATATGTGACCCCGACTCGTCTTGGCTCGAAGCTGTTCTAGTAGTGCTACTTGGCATTCACAGTGTCTTCAAGGAGGACCTTCAATCTTCATCTGCAGAGATGGTTTATGGTGAACCCTTACGCCATGCCTCCCATCACCTCGCCTCCTTTTCAGATAAGTGAAATTTTAATGTTTGTTCATAGCTCTCTTATTCTTAAATTTTAATAGTGTTTGATCTAAGTTCTAATTTCTTAATGTATTTTAAATGTAATAAACGAATTTATTTTAATTTTAATACGAGTTATTTCATTAGTTTTGCATCGTCTTTGAAATTGATTAAGTTTAAGTACTAGCCACTATGTTAATGCGGACTAAGATAAATAAGCGAACCTGGGTAGTTTTAGGATGTTAGTTAAATTAAGCAGAAACTTAAAGTAAAATTAGTCAGCGCCACATTAATACTTAGGACCTTATCGCATTTTGCAACGTATCGGGAAGGTTTTTGCGTTGCGCATTGGCATAAAGGAAGTTCGTGTCAGCTTGGATCCCATAAAGCCTTCTATGTCTTTGCCGATGATTCTCCGAGTTCTGGACCTTCTCTTCCGACTGGTTCTTTGAGACCCATTGTAACTACTCGTTCGGGACGGCGAGTACATTTTACTGATTTTTTTAAACTTAAGCTATTTTTCCCCGGGGGGGGATGATGTGGTGCCATCACTATTACTTATTATCACTATTACTATCATCATTTATTACTTGTAGGTGGCGCCGCCTTATTGTAAGCAGACACCACTATTTTTATCTCAAAAGTTTTTATGTACACTGGTGTGCAAAAATTAAGGACGAGACGGTTTTTTCAATATAACTTTGTACAAAAGCATTCCAAATCAACACATTTAATACCGTAAGATCCCCAATACGTAAGGACATGAGTAATGTAAGCAACACTTACTAAAAGAGAAATCAGAGGGATAAAAAGAAGCTTTATTGAAAAAGTAGCATGGAGCGCAATGCGACTGAAGGCCGAAACATCCCTGTGATGGGTGTCCAGCAAGAAATATCCGGTCTTTAGTAGGGGATATGATCTCCCCTGACTGCTAGGCAGGTTTCACAGCATTTGCCCATGCTGAGAATGAGGGTGTTAATGAGTTGTTGAGGCATTGCTGCCCATTCTTCTTGCAGTGCCAATCGAAGCTCCGGAATCGTTACTGGTGGTAAGGTACGAGCTGCCAAACGTCTGCCTAGAAAATCCCATACATGCTCGATGGGATTGAGATCCGGAGATCATCCCGGCCAATCCATACGTTCAATATCCTCACTCTCTAAGAGCTGTTCGGCAGCTACTGTGCAATTACATGGTGCATTGTCGTCCATGAAAAGGAACTGCGGACCCATAGCGCCTCTAAAAAGACGCACATATGGAAGAAGAATCTCGTTACAATAACGGGTCCCGTTGACTGAACCTGCGTCGAAAATGTGAAGGTCTGTACGACTACCAAGCATGATGCCTCCCCAAACGAGAACACCGCCACCTCCATACCTGTCCCTTTCAATGATGTTCGAGGGATGATTGCGGCTTCCCCGCTCTCTCCAGATAAATATGCGATGAGAATCGCTACTCAAACAGAATCTGCTCTCATCTGTAAAGAGTACTCGTCCCCATTCATTGTCTCTCCAATTCCGGTGTTCCCGGCACCACAGAGAACGCCTTCTCCGATGGCCATGCGTTAGAGGTACAAACCGTACAGGGCGTCGTGGAAACAGACCACCACCGTGCAGTCTTCTGGCCACTGTAAAACGCGATATCGGTCGTCCAGTCGCCTGTGTCGTGTGTCTAGCGATTTCTCCCGCTGTTTGCCGCCTGTTTCTTCTGGCCTGTAAGGCAATATACCGGTCATCTGCGGGTGTGTTTCCTCGTGGACGACCACTACTGAACCCCCGGATAGCTGTTCCTGTAGTTTGAAATTGTCTCCAAAGTCGTGAAACGATGCTATGAGCAATTCTGAACTCTGCAGCCACACTTGTCACACTGCGACCTTCCTCCAACTTCCCAATGATTCGACCTCGGGTAAAAGCATCCAGATGTCGTCTAACAGATTGATTATTCGCCATTTCTCGCTGAGGCAGCAACTCGGTGTGTTTTTAACTGCTATACGGTGTGCAATCTCTTTGCCAGAAATACTAATCTTACACCGACAACATGCTTTACTACTCAGACACTCCCCCATTACGTCTACCTGCATATCTGCGCATGTGCTACCGTACATCACCTCACTTAATCTCCTGATTGATGTTTCTGTCCACTCTGCCTCTTCGTTCAGCTGATATGCTAATTTTTCGACTCCGTCCTTAATTTTTGCACATCAGTGTATGTTGATCGTGCTCGGAGTGAGTTCAGTAATTACCACTATTTTATTCTTACTGTTTTGCATATATGTTTGTGTTCATTCAATAACTTTGCTTTGTTTTTCCAACCAGCTCACCTGATTCTTATCGTCCAATCAGTCTTCTTCCGATCTTAAGTAAACTCGCAGAGAAAATCATTCTCTCGAGACTTAATGATCACCTCAACACTAACAATATCCTGATCTCTCAACAGCATGAATTCTGTGCCCAACTATCCACATCGCACCAGTTGCTCAGGGTAGTTGAGTACATCAAAACCGGGCTCAAAGATAAGCGTTCGACCGGGGTCATTTTTCTCGATATCCAGAAGGCCTTCGATCGAGTATGGCATGTGGGGATGCCATATAAGCTCATCCGGATTAAAACTTCTCCTCACCTAACAAAAATTATTCGCTCCTATCTCTCTAACAGAAACTTCGCTGTCAGAGTTAACAATACATATTCTGATTTTTAAAATGCAAAATCTGGCGTCCCCCAACGGTCCCTCTTGGGGCCCACTCTATTTAACATCTACGTGAATGATATACCTAAAAACAGGTATACAACCATTTGCATGTATGCGGATGACACAGTGATCCTGACACAACACACAGATCTCAAATGTATCAGTCACTTCCTCCACAGACACCTTGCGTAGTTAGAGGATTGGTTCTCCCGATGGAAAATAGCACTGAATGCAACCAAAACGGAGGCCGTCTTCTTCTCTCGTAAATACACTCAGAAAACCACCCATTGTCCATGTTAACAATCACCCAGTCCCCTGGTCTCAACAGACAAAACATCTTGGCGTTATTTTAGATAAAACCTCACTTTCAGACCACATATCACACAGGTTAAAACAAAGTTCCGAAAAGTAGCATGTAGTCTTTATCCCCTAATTTCTCAGAGCTCAATTTTTACTATTAAAAACAAGATTCTTATCTATACTCTGATTCTCAGGCCGGTGATAACGTACGCTTGTCCAGTCTGGGGCCACGCTGCAAACTCTAATATTAACATCCTTGAAAGAGCGCAAAATCATATCATCAGACAAATTACTAACGCCCGATGGTTCGTGAGAAACGAAGACCTCAGGTTTTCGTTAAATATCACAACCATTCGGGAATTCATGAAAAGAATTTCGATAAACTTCTTTACTAACATCCCCCTTATTGACAACAAAACTCTTCGAAAGATCGAAATCTATGATCCTCTTTTAACAGACCCCGTAATATCCTACTTTAATTATTTTCACTCTTATTTTCCACTCTAAAATCTTAAACTTTTCATTTTTCATCGTTTTCTCAACCTAATATCTCCGAGCATCTCATCCCTCCAATCGGAGGTGACCTACTCGACCAATACGGAGAGTGGCTCTTGTCCTCCCCGACTCTGATAAAATTTTTCACTCACTGACTTTTCTCCAACCCCGGACACACCCACAAACAAATCGCAGCTCCCTGATTGGACGAGCGTACTGTGCCCCTATCCAGCTTAAATACACGTCATTTTTCCACCACTTTCAGTCGGGCGGGCAAGGTGCCGGGCTCTCCCGGTCGCCGAACTTGCTGATCTGACAACAATGACTAAGTTGGTCAAACGCTAGCCTCCGGTTTCAGAGTTAGCCGCGGTTGACAAAGCTTTTTCACACTTGTAATTACACACCCCAACGCAAACAAAAAGAGCTCCGGCATTTTTTCTTAATTTTGTTATTTCTATAGGTCGCAATCTAATGAATTTTCTTAATTTTAACTTTTATCTTTAATTTCTTCACTTTAAAATTTTTCCCACCACCCACTAATCATGGCAAGTGTGAATATTTCAATGCTCAACAAAAACTCAAGATAGGGGATTAAGACCTCATCAGAGATCAAGTGCCCCATCGATCATTCTACCGTTCTACCGTTTTTCCAACTTGGTTGAGTGCTCAAACTAAGTATATATATATGTGGATTAGCTTTCCCCAAGAGAGGATTGAGCCATTGCAGGGCAGGGTATCCTAAAAGTAATTTTTATGAGTGTTCACATTGTGAAATTTTCCTTAACAGTAATGAATGATTTCATAAAAACATATATTTGAATGTAGGAGAGAAAATTAACATGCTAAAAAGGTAAATAGGAATGAAAGAATGAAAATATAAATTAAAATTTTAACAGAAAAGTAATAATAGTAGAATATTTCTGCTATGGGAACTATGAGTAAAATAACATGAAATATATAAACCGGAAGAAAGAGTTATGATATACCATTTCACTAAAATACTATCATAAATTAAATATTAGGAAGCCTTCAACTGGAAAAAAATTAAATATATATATAAGTACAAATTAAAATTTTTAAAAAATTATCTAAAATAAAATATGCAGTTATATTTCCATCCACCTCTGAAATGGGCACATCTTATTAGGCTAAGTGAAGGCATTTCTAGACAGTGCAGCATTGATAATTAAAAAATATATGCAATAAATTTGGGACTAAAAAATGAGTAGTGAAAAATCGAAGCAAGCACTGAAGATTCTGGATTACGTATAATTAAGTTCAAAGGAAATTATTAATAGAATTAAACATGAGAAGGAAAAAATTTGTTAATCTTTCTTCTTAAAAACACCCAAATTAAAAAAAGGAGGAAGGAAAATTTATACATTTCTTTTCATTAAAGTAAAATTTTCAGGAAGAATCAATCTCATTTTTTAAAACAAATATTTCATTTGTATATCTCAATACATCACACAAATAAAAAATTTATTTAAAAAAATGATTATTCAATGGAAAAAAAAGTCAGTGTCGTGAAAAAATAATTAAAGAACAAAAATCTTATTTTTTTAAAAAAAGAATTCTGTATTAAAAAGTTTTTTTTTCTTCAAAACGTCTAGCAAAACCTTGTTTTCACTGGAATATGAGTTCTGAGTAAAATATGCATCAAGGTATTTCGAAAATTTAGCATTATTTTTCTGCCATTATGTCATTAATAATTATATTTGAAATACTTAAAACTTGTTTTAAAATTATCTCTACTCAATATTGCTAAGAAAAACACTGATTTACGAATTTTACTTTTAAAATAAAATAAAAATATCAATATTTTTTAAGATTGAAATGATTATAACTATACTTTTAAAAACAATTTTTAAAATATATACAGTTTTCAGCATTATACTACATAATTGTATGTTTAATCACCTTCTAAGCATAAATGTGTGTGTGTGTGAAAAATGAGTCTTATTATGTGCAATGGTGATAATAAGAACGGAACTGAAAAATAAATTTTCCCCTTTATACATTAGCTAAATCACAATATAAACAATTTTGGACTATTTTTAATTGAAAAATTTTATAGAATTCAAGTCAATAATTTCTACCATCTTATAACAGTCAACATATAAATAAATATAAAAAACACAATTTTCTTCTTTTATCACATTAATATAATATAATATGATATAACATACATATATATATTATAAGAATTGCTCTAAATGAAAATATGATTTAATTTCAGCTGCAAAAGTTAAATTAATTTTGTAACAACAATCACATAATTTTCAAGTGGCTGTTTAGAAAAAAAATTTGCTAAACCTAATTCAAATGTTATAAGGATTAATATAATTTAACTAAAAATCGTAAATAATCAAAAATATATATCAATATACTGAAATATTTTACTCTTCTATTTTAGTTTACTATGCATTTGCAGTTCAACATTTGTTTTTCCAGTTCAACTCAACGTTTTTTTTAATTAATGTAATTTTTTAATTCATAAGCGTATTATGTTTCTATAGTGAACTTGTATACAATGAATTAAAAAAATGAAAAATATTTATATCTTAAAATTTAAATACATATTGAAAAAAGTAGTGAAATTGTTCAGTGGTCAAGTTATAAACCAGGGGTCGGCAACCTTTCAGCTGTGGCGTGCCAAACCTACCTACCAACATTATTCAGCGTGCCAAGCAATAGCAAATATTTGAAACAATTTGATTCCCACGACAATACATGCAGAATTAGGAGGAATAGAGGTCAAAAATACAAATTTAATTATATGTTAATTATGCATCATTTAAAGACATTTATTGACATAAAATACAACTATTCCTTCAATATAAATACAAATATTAAAATAAATATATATATATAAATAAATATATACATAAATATGTATATTTTTAGATTTTTAAGGAAAACTTAAAATATGACTGTTCTTCAACATAAATTAAAAATTAAATTGTATATATGTTATGCATTCTTAAAAATATTTATGAAACTAGAAATAAACAACATAAAGTATAAGTGTTCATGCAGCAAAGTTAAATAAAAAAATTTAATTTTAATGCGAACCTTGTCCCTGTAGAGCTCTACTTAATGTCGCAATATCAGGAGTATAGTTCGTTACTTTCAATTTGACACAGGATTCAGAATGTTCAGCAGTTAAACAATTTCTTAGTGGATTCAAAATACACTTCATTTGAAAAAAAATTTGTTCACATAGATATGTGGAACCAAAAGCGGAAAGCAGGGCACATGCTATTTTTTTCAAACAATTAAATCTTTCTGCCAATGACATCCAGCAATTTAAAATAGCTGTCGATTTATTGCTAGAGCTATCTTTCAAATTTTTCCGTAACTCCGTAAATTTTGTTTTCCATAATTCTGAAGATATTAATTCAATAAGTTCCATTTCAAAATTATCAGCTTCCATCCACTCAAAAATTGACAAATCGAATGAGATTATTAATGGGTCTATTAAATCAGGTTTGATTAGAAAAGAAAATATGGGCATACAAGCTTCAAAGTCTTTGCATCTTTTAGAAAACTCCTCCTTACGTGCTTCAACGTACGCTTGAAGTTCATCTTTGTCTACGGTTGATGTATTTGCAAGCGGTTTAACATTTGGGAAGTATTTGTAGGTATCAATATCACTAGTATTAATATCACGGAAAAATATATTTAATTTTGTAGCAAAGCTCTTCCAATATTCAAAAAGTTCAAGTACTGTTTGACTTTTTCCTTGCAATCCTAAGTTTAGTTCATTGAGAGTGTTCAGTGTACGTGTATGAAATTGTAAAGCGCCCTCTAGCGCTCATAGTGATTCAGTGTGCTCTTAGACTCCAACGAGTGAGGAGGCTGAGTCGAGTAGTTCCGAGAGAATAAAAATCAGTCCACTGGAGGAGAGCTTTTATTTCAACGTGTGTGTGTTTCTTTTAACTGAGCTATCGACGACCCCACAGAGAGGTTTAGTTATATCTGTCAGAAACATCAATTTACATAACCATTCCTTGTCTAATTTCGGGGGGAAATGTTGCCCTTTCTCATTAAGAAAAATTTTAATGTGCTCCATGCATGACACAAACTTATTCAATACATTACCACGACTAAGCCAAGGACTGTACAAGGGAAGATCCCCATATTCACTTTCCATTTCTTCTAAAAGAGATTTAAATTGTCTGTGTACTAAAGAAGATCGAGACACTATAAAATTAACTATTTTAACAACAGTATTCTTTACAGAAATTAAGTGCTGAGAAGAAATTTTGGCAACTAAACTTTCATGATGTATTATGCAATGGAAGTTCAATATTTTATGTCCAATATGATTTTCAAGAAGTTTGACAAATCCTTTTTCCTTCCCAACCATTGCAGGAGCGCCATCAGTAGTTACACTAAATATTTTATTTATATTAATATTTTTTCTTTCAAAATGATTTATAAATGAAAAAAGAATATCCTGCCCTTTAGATGTACCAGACAGAGGAATTACACTGAGTAATTCATCATACACTTGCCTCCAAAGTCTGCGTACAGGCAACTTACGTGTTTATGCTATAATTACTATTAAAATCTAGGGATTCTTCAAAATTTCCTTATTAAAACAGCAGCAACAAATATCACCTTAACATAAAAAAACAAGAATGGCCATGAAATAATCACCAACCATCCGCACCAAAAGTCTGCGTACACTTACAAAGTAGAGCTTTTAAAGACCTTTCATTGTAAAATAACTGCAGTAAATCATGTTTTTAAGTAATTATAAACTTATTTTACAATTTACTTAGGATTTGATATTTGAAAACTTTTGTGGTACCGTGGCCGGCAACAGAATAGAGATCGATATATTATTGAAAGAAAAATCATCAGAAATCTTCAGAAAAGGGTAAAATTTTTAAAGAAATTGCTGAAACTGTTAATAGGAGCTATTCATTGATTCAAAAAGTGTTCATAAACTACAAATCATCTAAAATTTTAACGTCCACGCCAAGATCCGAATGCCAGTCTGCAGTGTCACCTCGAAAGTCTTGCTTTGTAATACGCTCTATAAAAAATAAATCCAAA
This sequence comes from Trichonephila clavata, assembly GCA_019973975.1. Classification (NCBI taxonomy): domain Eukaryota; kingdom Metazoa; phylum Arthropoda; class Arachnida; order Araneae; family Nephilidae; genus Trichonephila; species Trichonephila clavata. The sequence continues at coordinate 95,542 of BMAO01000147.1, forward strand.
ACTATATAAGCTTCACAAATAGCTAAATGTGTAGCTGATATCTTGCAAAATAATGTGACTTCAACCACAATTCAAAGGAAACTGAAAAAGGGTGACTATCATCAGAGGTGGATTAAGCGGTGGTGGTCATAAATTCAACTTATCATAAAAAGAACTTGAACCGATATTGCAACCCCAATTATTTCTCGTATTTGAGTCGTGTATCAGCCCTAACCATCCTTTCCCCGTATATCTATATTGTTGCAATCTGTACAAATTTTTCACATGATTTTTTTTTTTTTTGCCCAAATTTTATTTTGAACAAGGGAATACTATTCAAATCAAACAAGTCAATTTTCAGTTCACAGCCATGCTTATTTACTGTTGAGTACACTGATGAGAAAAAAATCCCAACAACAGGAAAAAAATATTGTCGACTAATTATATTTCGGCAATACAAATCGGCAATCACCTACCTATACAAATGTATAGGTAACATATTTAATTGATTAAAGTTTCCAAATCACAGGTTAATGTAAGCGCGAATAGAGCCATTTCAACTGTGAAATGATAATACATTAAAAACCGGTGTAACCGCCCTAATTTTAAATGCAAGCATGCAAAAGTGCATGCCATGTGTCGTACTGGTACCGGATATCGGTTTGTAGGATGGAATTGTATGCCTGTTGCTCTCGGTCGGTTAATATAAGGTTGTTTAATTCTGATTGTGGATTAAGTTGACATTGCCATCCAATTATGTCCCATTCGTGCTCGATTGGAGAAAGATCTGGTGATCTAGCAGGCCAACGTAAGACGTTGACACCATATAGAGCCTGTTGAGTTACAACAGAGATTAGGGAGCAGGATATCCTGTTGGAAAGCATCCTTTGAATGTTTATAAATCGCAGTGCAACAGTTTGAATCTCCAGACTGACGTACTAGTTTGCAGTCAGGATGTATGAATTAACTTCGAGAGTGCTCCATCAATCAAAGAAAATTGCTCACGCCAGACCATAACTGTAGGTACAGGCCCAATGTATCTAGGTGACAGAAAGAGTTTTTGCAGGCGTTGACATGGCCTTCTTCTAATCAATATACAGCCATCGCTGCAGTGCGTTCTCAACACTCGCATCGCGGTGCTGGGCCATTATTCTAGAGTCCCATAGCCTGACTTACATCAAGTATGGCTTTGGGCCTCAAACCTGACTTTCCAGGCGGACCCTAATATTCTCCGTTACGCTACTGCATCTCTGGCACCAAGACAGAAACAGCTTTGATCGGAGAACGCAGCACATCGCCACTCCACTCTCCGATGACACCACTGAAATTACAGATGTTAATAATTTAGAGATAATGGTATAAACGCAACAGGGTGTCTGACTAGGATCTACTTCTTAAACGATTGATTTGTTACAATTCACTGTTTCAATCTTGCGACGGAAAAACTGTAATTTCTGATGTAGATGCACTACGCTTCCCAGCCCCGTGGTGAATATCGTGATCTTCTCTGTCAGCGGTGACCCGTGCGTGATTGAACTATAGTTTTCTTGAGGTAGTGCCTTCCTTGGACCACTCTGCCAAAAATCACGCACAGTGGATATATTCCTTCCAAGTCTTTCCACAATATCACCTTTTTTTAGCTCTATTACACAACCTCCCGTTCAAACTCAGCGAGCTGTTGATAATGGTTTATCCGTCGTCTCAAAGTCATTTTGAAGTAACATCAACTCACTACGTCAAATCTGCGCGTATTTGAAGTATACTTGATTCACTTCCTACGCGTGGCGCAACTAGCGCCACATGTACCTAGCGAAAACTTTGAATCAAAGGTAACTTTTAGATGTATTTTTAAAGGTATCTTTTAGAATGCATCAGGGGAAAGATCTCTTTTTGTTTAAAAATAATTTAAGAACTACTATGGGAGAAAAGACAAAGTGAACAACAATGCCCTATTATACAGGGTGGTCCCGAATTCACGGTTGAAACTTTAAGGGTAGATACAGGACATTGTAACAATAATTTATTATATAGGTATGTATGGGCACAAGGGACATGGTGAGGTGCTAATAGGGAAAGTAAAAGAAAAGAGAAATGGAGTTATCGCGGTTGTTGCCGGTTGCATTGTCGGTAGGGGGCAGTAGATGTTTAGCTGTCATTTAACATGATGCCTCTGAGTAGGAGAAAGCTCCATTCGCAATTGTGCTAACGTCTATTACGGGTGACTTTACGTATATTGAAAAGGCAGACATGCATTACATGAACGGTCGTGCAAATGGTAATGGCAGAGCTGAACGGCGAATGTATCTTGTCGCAGTTTTCTGATCGACGAATGCCAAATCATAGAATTTTTCAGTGGTTACATCGTCAACTTTGAAACAAATTCATTCCACCTCACCAGACATGATGCTGGTCGGCGAAAAGCTGTACACAGTCTAGGCCTGGGAGATAGCATACTGAACGTTCTCGCTGACAAACCAGAGTCAAGTACAAAAACTGTTGCTCATCACGTAAGTGTGAATCATCAGACAATCTGTAGAGTTTTAAACGAAAATCGCTTACACCTCTTCCATTTTCAGAGAGTACAAGCTTTGAGTCCGGCAGACTATTGTCTTCTACTGCCAGTGGGTAGTACAGCAATGTGCACGGCAGCTGGACTTCACAGCTCATGTACTGAACATTTGCGAACAGTTATTGTAAATTTTACACTTGTCAACGACACTTTCAATAAACACTTTGTTTTTCCTTTCGTCTCTTGTTTTTGGTGTTTGCGCCTCACCGCGTCACTTGCGCCCATGCATTCCCATATAATAAATTATTGTTACAATGTTATGTACCTACTCTTAAAGTTTGTACCAGGAATTCGGGACCACCTTGTATACAGAACAAAATGTTTTGGACACAAAATAGATACGGCAAAATTATTTAATGAATTTGACAAAAAAAAAATCAACTTGTATAGCAAAAATGTAATCTCTTCAGTAAGGTTTTTAATTTTTTTTATATACAGTGAAGAGAGATTTTTCTGTAGCCGTTGAGTTTTATTTTTTCCAATACATTTATTTTTGAGAATTTAAAGTAAGTGACTTTTTTCACTAGTTTTTCGATTCTTGAGCCCATGGGCCCCAAACCTTTTACCACCAGGGGCCTCCAACTACTTTAATCCGCCTCTGACTATCATGGCCAAGTTGCACTCAAGAAACCATTCATCTCTCGAGTGAAAAGAGCTAATAGAATGACCTTTGCCAAAAAACATCTAAATAGGACACATAAATATCCGAAATATGTAATATATTCAATTGGAAGTATCTTTTTGTAATTTGGAGTCAAAAAGATCAAAAATAGGCCAGTAAAAATTCGTGGACAGATCTTAAGAAAGATAACCCTTTTTCGACTATTAAACATGGCAAAGGAGGCATAATGTTTGGGGGTGCATTGGAAGCCTTTTGGCTAGTAATATGGAATTTATTGAATCAACCATGTACAAAATTGATTACTTTAACTAATTGAAGTAATATATCAGGGTAAAGTGCAGAGAAATTTGTGGTAAGTGATGATTTTTACTTTCAGCGGCACAAAGATACCGAGAAAATGACTCCCATTGTGAAGCCGTGGCTGTTCTGACATGTCCCAAACTAATCCCGTAGGTCATCCTAGTCCCCAGACCTAAGCACAATACAGCATTTATGGGATATACTCGAGTGAATAATCAGGGAAAACGTAATAACATCCAAGAAAATGCTCAAATCTGCCATAGTTGATGAATGGAACAAAATATCCACAGATGAGACAACTAAACTAGTTAAATCCCTGCCAAATATTATGAAAGAGTTATAGAAAGAATGTAATAGCTTAAAAAGTATTAACTTTTAGTTACAATCCATTATTCTAAAGGTTTTTTCAAGTGTACGCAGATTTTTGACTCACACGATTTGTGTCATTCTGAAGTTATAGATATTTATATTATTTTATGTAATATTCAGGTGATTGTTGCTTATACTATTCGAATTAACTATGTTAGATGAATCAATAATAAATAGTGTTGATTCAGAAAGACTTCATTTAATTAGCGATTTTTACATGAATATGAAAGATTATCGCCTGTACGCAGACTTTCGGAGGCAAGTGTAAAAATTCGATTTTTATCACAGTATACTGCAATTACTGCAAGGCATGCAACATCTCATTAACGTCTTTACTTTCATCAAGAGCAATGCTAAATGCAACAGTTTCTTGTAAACCTGAATTTTGTTTCGCAGTTACATTTTCTGCCTTTTGTGTTATTCTTTCAACAGTTCGCGCAGAAGCAGGTATTTCTTAAATTCGTGATAATATTGTTTGCAAGTTACGTAAATCGCTGAACAATATTTCAGCACTTTTTAAAAATGTGTCCTTTATATGTTCGCCATCTGTAAAAGGTTTTCCTTTGGCTGCTAAACAATGAGCAATGACGAAACTACATTCTGTCGCTTTTAGTTTGACTCCAATTGTTTGACACAAAAAAGTAATTTCCTTTTTATATCCAGAAAATGCTCTTTCTAAAACTTCACATTTCTCGTCAGAATTCTTAAATGTGGTCTGGTGTTTAGTTTGAAAATGTCTTTGTATACTTGACGTACGACATACGACACTTTCGCGACATAGCACACATACAGCGCGATCTTTTTGTTGAATGAATCCAAATTCGTTAGTCCAAGAATCTTGGAAATAGCGAACATCGAGTTTTCTTTTTTTAGTCGCCATTTGATTCAATATGTAACTATTAACTGGCACAATGATAAAACAAACAATATACAAATTTTCACAATAAAACTAACACAACGTGACAAAGTTAAAAGTAATCAAATAAACACATCGTGCATCAAACTAAATTTAACTTTCGACTGAATTCATACTCGGTATTCGTATATCGGCGTGACTAATAGAAAACATAAAAAAATATATTCTAATATCTATTTCTATTAGCTTAATTCGCTCTAAAAGTAAAACATAAAATAATTATGACTTCTTTGGCACAACACTGAAAAAAATTACATTTTCTCTTAATATTTAGTTAAAAAGGACCTTTGTTATGAAATCTGATTCACTTGCCTAATTAACCCACATCATTGTGTGTTTTCTTTTCACCGAATTTATTTCCAATCCAAATTATATATGTTGATAGAATAACTATTTTTGTTTAATACATTTCCGATGGTTAAGCAGAATTTTGATTTATACCAAAGACATTTGTTTTTTCTTTTTCCGTCGATGCCCAAACTTTTGGTGGGTAAAAAACAAACTACTTACTTTTTTATTTACAGAGCCGTGATGAATGATTCTCAATTTTGCAAGTATTACTCAATAATTTTTATTTGTGTTGAATAGTTAATGCTAATAACATTTAAACAGAAGATGTTTTCTTTTACATAAGGCATACAAACTACAGGCAAGCTGATTCAACAGAATTATTTTATGGCAGAGAATCGAAAATGAAAAATAACCTTTATATAAAAATGTACGAGGGGATGAAAGGAAAGACATAACGATTTAGCTTTATATATAGTATATATCTTATAATATTGTAGAGTGGTGGCGTGCCACGGGAAGTTGCTCCGCGTGCCACATCTGGCACGAGTGCCATAGGTTGCCGACCCCTGTTATAAACATTAAACACACAATATTTACAATAGGTTAATAAATTCAACACATTGTGTAACATTTATAGCTGAGTTTTCTTTTGGAGCACCTAGCCCGTCAGTACTTTTGGCTCCTGTCATGAGGTGAAAGATAGCTTGACTTTGATTAACTTGGCTATTTTGATAAATTTATAAGTACATTAAAGTTAAGTAAAAATAATAAATAAATGAGGACATGAGAAATTAATTATATGCTTTTAAACGTACGAAAAGGAAAAGGTTTTTAAAGAAGAAATTGTTTTGGAAACTATGATCAGAATGCTAAGTTTTTCATTACTTTCCCTCGACCAATGAGAGCCTCGGGAAGATAGATTGCTCGCCCAATGGGGTGGCAGCTATTTAACATCATTCTCAACAAAGCATATCATGAAAAAAAAAGTTTGTTGCACTTTTTAATTGTAATTATTTTGAAAATAGCCAATAATTTATAAGGAGCCAAATATAGCAACTCAAGCACAGAGGAGTTTGAATTCCAACACCGTAAATTATAGACTTCAGTGCCTCCAACAAAATTGAGCATTATTTATCTGGCCTTATTTGTTCCTTTTATCTATTACACTTAAAACTTCTAGAGCTCTTTTCAGTGGATGTACAAGCTCTAAAGTTTCAGCATGACGTTAAATAGAGAGAACTTTTTGAGTTACTCACGACTTGGGTGTTCCTTTTCGGCACGGTCAAAGGAAAAGAGGTTTCTTGTCATTGGTAGATGTGCAATGACGTCATTATTCTGGGTTGCCTGGTTTGGCGTTATAGCATGTTTCTATGCAGTAGTGGTTCATTGAAACAAAAGATTTTTCTCTATTTGGGAGATTGTTTTTCAGGCAGTTTTTTCTTCCATGTCTTGAGTATAATAGTGAAATTCCCTTACGTATCTAATTTTCACTGTACAAATAAAAATCTGTTTTTTTTTTTTCATTCACCTAAATCAAAATTTTTAGTGAATTTAATTTTGCAGAAGAAATACATCTTAGAGCTTAGTAAATGAGAAACTTAATTACAAATTAAAAAAGATTGTTATATAATTTTTTAATAATCCATTTACTGAGATTAATAATACTTTGAAAATGAATTATATATTTCGAGTTTTATCCTTATGTTTGATATAAAAAAGTTAATTACAAGCAGAGAAAATTGATGTTTTTTATAATATATATTGGTATATTAATGCACATTTTGTAGATGAAAGTACTTTAATTAAATCTGTTCATGTAAGTGTTATTTTAAAATGTGAAAATATTATCTTAATTTCTGTTATGTAATTATGTGATTTTCTTATGTGTGAAAGACTTATTTATTCAAATTTTAAACTAATTTGTCTAATAATTTATTTCCTTTTGATTTTTAGAATTAAATTTACTACAAAATTTTTAGCTATTATAAACTAAACTATAAATAAAGCCTATGCTTAAATTTTTATTTTCTATCTTTAGTAAAATACTATGAATAAAGTGATTCCTGGCAGTTGCATAAAAAACATATACTGATACTTTTTTTGTACATTTTTAATGCGTTTCTCTGTAGCAAATGGTAAATGATTAGTGTTCGATTAATAAATGTGTGTGTGTGAAGTAGTTCTATTTTGTTTAATGGAAGAAAAATAAAAACATGGAAGAGGAAGAGAGAGAGTAACAGATTTTTATCCCTTTTTTATATTTGAATAATCAGACAACCTAATCATACTTCTAATCAGAAATCCCATTATAAGAGGAGTACAGAAGGATAGGGGGCAAACCCCACCCAAAGACGAATAAATTTTTAATTTTAGCATGAAGAGATCAAGTCTTGGTATTTTCGTCTATGTTTTTTTTAAAAATATAATCCCCCTCATAAAAATAATCTGCGTACACTACTGCCCATTATTATTATTATTATTATATATATACTAGCCTTTACCCGCCCGCTTCGCTGGGTATTTCATGATGTTTTATAAATTTTTACTGCTTATATATATGTATAAATTATTGATATATAAGTCCTGCATTAAGAATTCAATTGCATTGAAAAATATACTTAGACCTGTAACTGTCGCCTGTTGATAAAAAAAAAGGGGGGGGGGAGAACTCATCTAATTTGTATTTTCTAAAAATCTCTAAAATTGAAGTATAGAATGATGTTTGCTCTTTCTTAACCGAAAAACCATATGGATTCCCGCAAAACCAATTTTCGGTGGATCTCTACTCCGTAAATTGAACATGCAAGCCAAATTTCAAGTCTAAATCTAACAGAAAAAAAACAAAAGTTTTACTATCAATATCCCCGTAATTCCGTTGAGAGCCGTTTTCCAAAATAACCACTCTTAGCGGATTTCAATTCAACAAAAGAAAAATGCAAACCAAATTTCATTATTATAGTCTTTGTAGTTCGAAAAAAGGATTTTTTTTTGTGTCAATACGTCCCAGTAACCCCCTGCACCCCTCCGCAGAACTTGATTTACTTAAAATACATTGTTAGTGGATACCTATTCAACAAAAGAAACATGCTTAACAAATTTCAAGTATATGGGTCTAACAATTAAAAACAGGAATTTTTTTCTGTAACTCCTCTTGACCCCTCTCAACCATCCTTGGGGGTCAATTTTCGTTTTACTCTTTGTTAGAGGAACTCTATTCCATGAAAGGAACATGCCCACCAATTTTCAAGCAGGATGATCAAATAGTTTAAAAATGGAAATATTTATCGATTACGCTTCTTAATCTCCCGAAATTAAACTTGGTAGTTGATATTCGCAAAACCCATTTTGTAGCGGTTCTCTACGAAAGGAATCTGCTTATCAAATTTCAAGACTGTACGTCTAATAGTTTAAAAATGGGGATAATGATCTATAACGCCACTTGAGCCCCCACAACGCCACTTCGGGGTCTGTTTTCACAAAACCCATTTTGTAGGGGAATTGCACTGTATGAAAGGAATCTGCTTAGCAAAATTTGTGCGTCCAATAAATTAAAAATACAAAAAAAAATTATCAATAACGCCCCTTGAACCCCCGCAACGCCAAATAGGGTCTATTTTCACAAAACACATTTTGTAGTGTATCTCTATCCTATGAGAGGAATCTGCTCACCAAATTTCAAGACTGTGCGTCTAATAGTTTAAAAATAGAAATAATTATTTATATCTGCCCTTAACCCCCCGCAACACCTCTTGGGGGTCAATTTTCCCCAAACCCGTTTTGTAACGGATATGTACTCCATGAAAGAAACATTCCTACCAATTTTCAAGCAGGTAGGTCAAGTAGTTTAAAAACGAAAATATTTATCTATTACGCCACTTAATCCTCCGCAATCCACTTAGAGGTCTGTTTTCACACAAAACCTTCTTATAGCTGATCTCTACTCTATGAAAGAAATCTATTTATTAAATATAAAGACTGTGCGTCCAATAGTTTAAAAATGAAAATAATTATCTATAACGCCCCTTAAGTCCCGCAACGCCACTTGGGGGGCAATTTTCACGAAACCCATTTTGTAGCGTATCTCTACCCTATGAGAGGAATCTGCTTACTATGTTTCAAGATTGTATGTCTAATAGTTAAAAAATCGGAATTTATAATGCCCCTTAAACCCCCCGCCCCCGCAACACCCCTTGGGGGTCAATTTTTTCAAAACCCATTTTGTAGCGGATATTTACTCCATGAAAGAAACTTACCTACCAATTTTCAAGCAGATAGGTGAAGTAGTTTAAAAACGGATATATTTATCTATTACGCCCCTTATTTATCTATTACGCCGTTCTTAGCTGATGTCTACTGTATGAAAGGAACATGTCTACCAAATTTCAAGTCTGTAGGTTGAATAGTTCCAGAGATATCGTGATTAGTCAGTCAGTGAGTCGCTTTTCTCCTTTATACATATATATATATATATATATATATATATATATATATATTCTTTTATACGTATATATGTATAAAAGAATTAAAACTCCACTTTTCGTTCTCATAAAAGTGAACATTTCAAATCAATAAATACCATAGTGTTGTATTCAAATCATGGAATTCTTGATAAAGCCATGCAAGGTGAAATCTTGATCTACTTGATAGAAAATGTAATATGTTTATTAACACATAGTGGTAAGATTGCCCTAAGTTATAAGATAAATATAAATGATTATATTTTATTTTTTTTTTTTCTTTTGTAATTGGAATAGATGCTGTTATTTTTTTTCTTACCTAAGAGGGACCAAGATAACCCAACAAAAGTTTAAAGCTTCAGAACAAGATTCCTATAATGTTATCAAATCTTATTAATCTTACTCAATCGATACATATGTTGCATTTTTAATAATTGATTGAAAGGTTATATTTATCACATTTAGAAGCATTGCAAAGACTTAAGGGTCCCGTAGACAGAAATTCCAACTCTAAAACGATAAAAGCGCCCTCTTCTGGGAGGGGGGGGAATGGTCGTTTCTTAAGGAAAGGCCAAGTACTCATGAGTACTGGTCTTAATGATCGGAGGTAAATAGTTCCTTCATAAAAGATAAATTATATGTGCCTTTTTTTCTTAATTTTCAATTATTTCTTGACTTTGAAATAAACTTTTTTTTTCAAGCTATTATTTTTCCAAATTTGCATTTACTTGATCCCATTTTCTGATGATTATGTTCTGACAGCTGTCATGATGAAAAAAATGACGCCACAGAATCATACAAGCCTATTTCTTCTACAACAGTTGAGAGAGGGATTCTAAGGCAAAGAACTCGAGACAGGAACCCCCCCCCCCCTCTTTCGCCTTCATTTTGTTCTTGAGGTCAGTTTACAACCACTGAGACTATTTATATGACAACTGACCCCTCTTTTACTGCCCACCCCATGGCAGTTTTCAATTACATGAAAACTGTGCCTGACATTCTAGTTATACAAAGAAAATGCTTTTTTTACGCTGTTTCGTTTCTGTTTTGAGGAACATCAGTTTTTCATTTGAATTTTATAAAAATATAAGTTTTAGTTAAGGCAGAAACCTTTATATATATATACTTCTGTACATTCAAAACAATTTTCTGTGATATTCTTCAATATTAAATTACATCAAAATCCTGTTTTAAACAGTTTAATGACAAGAGAAATTTATAAATTAATGGAATTAATAGTGTAATGTGATTTAAATTATTCTCTTTCCTGAAATATTTCAGGTCAGTTCGATATTTCCGATTCAGTTCAATAATTTTATTTAAAAACGGTTTAAGACATGTAACAAAAAAAATCTTATATAAATTTAATAAAGTACAGGGGCGTAACTACCAATGGGCTAGGTAGTGCCGTGCACAGGGGCCCTTGAGCTCAGGGGACCCTCACGCCTTGACCACCAAGCAAGTCGAGCTTGCGATAATTTCTCCCATAATTGAGGTATAAATATAAAAGATCGTTACATAGCTGTAATCATGGCAACTCCGTTGAAAGTAATTTCAAACTTGTAAGGAATTCCCCTAAATTCTTTCCTTTGTTTGTGTATAATGTTGCGAATTTTACTTATTAAAAAGTTTATATTATTTTTCAATTTTTTCCATTTTTCTTATCTTTACTTGAAAATAAACATCTAGTTCCATGAAATGTCTTACCATACATCTAAAAAAATCTACACAGGGAGCTATTTCTTCTTGGTCATTTTATTTTTTATAACAATATGATTCATAATAAGCTATTTTCCTGTTTCACAATGTTTCGCAATCTGGTAACTGCAACAGACTGATGTAATTTTGACCCACCCTCCTCTGTTTTTTCGTGTGTTTTATTTTAAATAATTATTATAATTTTGTAATATATTTTCTTGTTTGTGCATATTCTTTTTATCATTTCCTATCTATCACATGTCAAATCGAACCTGGGTAATCACTAAATTCACAAGGAAACTCATATGCATACATGTAAGTAGTTTGTAGCTTTGCTTTCCTATGTTCTGCACAGGGCTGATGTGAATCAGCTTTGTATATATATATATATATATAAAATACTCTAATATATTTTTAATCAATAAAACTCCACCAATATTCTCTCTTTTTTTTTTGCACCAAGACCTTTGGATACCTAGCTGCGCCACTGATAAAGTATATTGAGTACTGGTTTTGGGACCCACACAATTTTTTGGAAGAACAGTTATAGTGTTGGAATTTCTAATATAGATTCAGTTACAAAAAAAAGGAACGAGTCTTACAGTAGTCGCATATGATGTGTAACATCTGACATGTTATCCCGGTAAATACGCAATAGTAACATAAATCCTGAAAAAAATTAATCGGGTATGATTGGAAATAATTTTCTATCGAATAATTTTATCTTTAATGAAAATTTTATTTAATTAACACAAAGAGTCATGTAGTTTTTTATCAAAAATAAATATTCTTGTTCAATTTGGGGAAGATACACACACAATAGACTTATGATGACTAAAATATGACACATATACTTGAGATTTTAAAGTATTTAATAACCTTTGAAAAACAACGTCACTAACAGTACCGCTGTTAGCTGTCGATATATTTCGGTTTGTGTTCATTTCGAGCTTGAGCTCATCATTCAAAAAAGCTATGAGCGGACAATCGTAAAGTTACCTGACTAACAAACAGATTCGGTAAAGCAGTAATTGGTTCGGCCGTTTGTTTCTGAGAGATTTGTGTTCGTTGCAAAAAAAAAAAAAAAAAAACCTGCTGCGTGGAGTTGAATTTTGTGCAATTCTTTTCGGCTGTACTCCTTCAGTTTTTAATTTTTTTTCTCACGTTTCTTTTGTCGAAAATCTCGCATGCATTCTGCTTTGGATTTACTCGTCTCGGTAAATCACAAAATCTTTTTAAAGTTATTGTATTCCAGATTTTATTTTCAATTAACTTTTTTCACTAATCATACTAAGTATTTTTCTTATTTATCACACTAATGTTATATTTTTAATATCACAAACAGAAACCAGCTATATATTTTTAAAAAATAATTTAAATCAGCTTTTAAAACCGTGGAGGATTATATACCATAATGACTAAAGACGCGAGATTCCCAAGTTCAAAAAAGGTCATGAAGAATACAAAGAAACTGTTAACTCAAGTGTCATTCTCGCTATCCGATCTTGGCTTTGAACAGGGATGGCCAACTCAAATGACCTTGCGGGCCACTTCGGAAAAACATTATAATCCTGCGGGTTGCAAACAAAAATTATATATCTTTATATTATATTTAGACCCATCACAAACATTTATTGGAATGAAAATTTAAAACGGAATGAATTATTATTGATTTCATTATTTTTCATCTATACAAGCATAGATAATTTATAATAATAATGCAAGAATCAAAAATATGTCTAATTCTAGCAATAGGCAGCGCGATGGAGTTACAAGAATCGAGTGTGATGCTGCGCTGCAATACCGCACACTTCTAAGAATGTATTAAAATAAAAGAAAGGTAATAAAATAGAAACAGTTATGAAGCATATTTGTTACAAAACACTACATTAAAAACAAAAATATTGTACAAAATAATCATATTTTGTAATCAATCTCGAGGGCCGCAAAATTATTCAAGGCCGCGGGTTGGCCACCCTTGGCTTAGAATTACGAAGTCTGTCGCAAATAACATATATGGCTCTAGAGCAGTGGTCTTCAAACTTTTTCAACTCAAGGAACCCTTTGAACTTGAAAGTGTTTTTGTGGAACCCCTAGAACTAGAAAGTGTTTTCGCAGAACCCCTAGAACTAGAAAGTGTTTTCGTACAACCCCATTCCAATCAGAATTTCCCGGGATTTTTGGGGAAAATCTCTTAATTCCTCAGATGTCAAACATTCAAATTGTGGAGTGAGTGAGTGAATATTAACGTCACACTGTTCAGCTACACGAGAGCTTTTGGTAACGGACCTCGTAATTTTGAACCATGGTCAAGTGACGGGGATGACACCTGAGATAGCACCTCATCTCCTAACTACCACACTAAAGGAAGGACGTTTGAGCTCTCGACAGATTTAACGTGCATCGTGCCCCTACACGGTGGTTCTTTAGTGGTGCTGGGCTTGAACTTTAAAATTGTGGAACTATTTGCCTGTATTTGTACTTGCAGTGCATTCTTCATAGCGCATTAACTTAGAATTCATTTTGAATAAAAAAAGCATTCATGAGTTATCTTGAATAATATATGAAACACATGTATAAATGAAAATGCAAAATGTAGATACTGCTTTCCAGACAGAAATTTTAAAAAAAAATTTCTGCAATGTTATTTCTAAGTTGAATTTTCAGTGAAGGAAATAAAAACGGAATAAAAACATCAGTAGCAATAGTAAATAAATTAATTGAAATTTATATGTTTTAAGAAGAAACTATTAATGTTACTAAAAATATTCTTAAAATTATGGAAAACTTTCTGATTTATTTTAAATCAATGGTATTTCATCTTCGGAATATTTGAATCTTATTTAAAATGCGATGATCAATAAATCCATTTAGTATGTGGAAACTTTCACAATATTTGAAATGAACAGCGGAACAAGAATTTAGAAAAAAAGAAATACACACTTTTCTTTCCAATTCCTGAAATTCTGTCCTATGTTCTTTTTTCGTTTAGCCGAAAGAAATAATCTTTTTTTGAAGCTCCGACGATGATCCATTTTATTTAATAACTGAAATAAACTGTGCAAAATAAGTTTTAAAACAGCTGATATTCAAATAACTTAAACTTGGGAAAAAAACACAGGAATTTCAATTTTGGAGATATGTAAGAAAAGAATGCGAAATCTGATTCACTTTATCCTGACGATTCAAATGCATTTAATAAATATTAATTGTTCATTTTAATTATTAATAAAATATAACTTATTTAGTATATATAAATAATTTTAAGAAAGGTGGATTAAAAAACAGAGGATAGCTTTTTGTACAAAACGTATTTGTAGTTATTTTCAAGCACAGACTCAAACTTTCCTAAGAATGATGTAAGTGTAAATAGTATCTTGAATGCCAATAGATTCTTAGAAAACAAGACCCATTTGGGGGGGAGGGGACATCTCTGTTACACAATCCACCGAAGAGTCATAAATTACCACCTTTCACCAAGGGAACGCAGGGAAAATTTCATGTATCCTTCCGCAAGAAGGCGGAGTTACAAGTTTACTTTCCCCTCATTCCAAATATGCAATGCTGTTGACTTATTTAATTACTCGCAAATATATATATAAATTAGTTTAAAAATTTTAAAGTATATGCGTTTGTGAAAGAGCATAAAAAATAAAGGATTTCCGCTGAAAAACTTTTTTTATCCGATAATTGAAAATATTTTTATGATCGTTTCAACGCACTAAATGTAAATTTTCAAGCTTTTAATAAATATTTAAAAATATTTAGAATTTTTTTTTAAAAAATTGAAATCAAGAGAAACATTAATTTTTTTTTAATCTTTAGGATGCATTTTGTTTCATACAGTTAAAAGCAATACCTTAGACGTAAATTGAATTATAAGAAACTCCATAGGATTAACATTACACTCGGGTTTTCGTGGTGGCGTGTCACCGGGAGCCTTAATACAGTCTAGTTGTTGTCAAAAAATTTCAATATATTTCTCTTGCATATATACTACCTTCAATTTCTCAAATCCTCACTTATGACAACTGAATCAATTTTATTACAATGTTTGTACTTTTCCATATTCTGTAATAACTGGATAGTTATATTTGATTTAATAATACTGATCACTTTGATTTTCCATAGGAAAACCATTAAAATTTTGCTGCCCCCTAACTTCTTTTTTGAGATACAAGCACTGTCACTATCTTCATCCAATACTGATTGATAATGAGCTGTTTATGTTTGAAATATCACTCTTTCTAAATGCATTCATATCATACATAAGAGAAAATGCATCCATGTGAAGCAGTCATATTGAAAAATCAATGATGAAAACTATACATAAAAATTTTTTGTGTTGTGTTTTTTTAGGACCAAAATAAAAATCTGCAAAAATTTAAACAAAAGTTCCCTTAAAATTATTTTTTTTTTATGTTTGAAGTTTCCCTAAATATATTATAATTTGTTATATATAATTAAAACATGTAATAAAATCTAGACTTTTTGGACTCGTGAACATTTTACAGATATATATGTTGGAAAAGATGTTCCATCAACTCATACACTAAATAGCTAAATTTAAAAATGGATTTACATAGTTACATGCAGGAAAATGATTCGAGAATTGTTATTATTATTATTATTTTGATAAAATAGTAAGAACCATGCTGATATTTATGAGATTTACTTAATACATAGCTTCAACATATTCCAAATCATAATACTTATATGTTTATCATTTAATATACTGTTGTAGGGGATTTCGAGCCACCTGCAGATCCGCAGATTGAAGCTTTAGTACTACATTTAGAGTTGAAAAACGAAGATTCAACACCAAGCATTGAAGGAAGACCTCGTTGACCAGCTGATTTTGTCAAATGAAATGTCTTCACAAATTATTTCTGATTAATTAATTTTTTGTATTTTTATAAAAATCATAATTTTTGTAAATAAAAATAAATCACCACAAATTTTTGTAATAAAAGTTATTTATTCTATATTTATATTATGATTTTGAAAAAAAAATTGAAGATTATCTTTCAATGTAGCCTATAATTTCTCCTGCAACTCATTTTTAGCTACTTCCATCTTTCTTCAATATCTATATATTTTATGAATTGCTGATACTCAGCTTTTATGCAAGCAGCAGCGGAGGAGCTGTTGGCTTTGTGGCATGTTTCCTGACCATTGTCAAGGTGTTTTTGAGAGTTCTGGCTGGTCTTTGGAGTTGCCTTTATATTGACTGAATCTTTTATATGATTTTCTTTATTCCTGCATTTTGAATCTGTTGAATAAAAAATAGCATGTTTAATAGAAATACAAACTAGTTCTTAAATTTAAAAAAAAACTCTTAATATCTGCTGGGTTATGTAAAAGAATTCCTTTTGTTTCAGATAAGTAATACCAATTTTGTGTCTTGATTCAATAAACTAAAAGTTTATTATTTAAACTACTTAATAACAGCAGTTTGTTTTATACTAAGCTGCTTGATGGATTTAAAAGTAAATGATTACTTGGATCAAAATTGTGGGGAAAGCAAAAATGATTTAAATTTTTTTAAAAATCATTTATTAAAACATAACTTGTTTTCTTTTTTTTTTATAATAACTTCATAAACTTATTTTTCACATGATAATCTGACCATGTTTGTAAGGAAAATGTTATCAAAAATCAGAAAAAGAAATAAAATTTATTATCTTTTGGTACCAACAGTTTCATTACCACAAATAATCAAATATTTTTATCTAATACATTTGTTATAATTCATGTCTAATTTGTCATTTGTCTAATCCATTTGTTTTGATAAATTTTATATTCATGCATTTGAATAATAAAACATAGAAGTTGACACGTTAAGTATTCTTGAGATTCTATTTGAAAGAAAAATATTATGACTTTTAGTATAGGTAGAAGAAAGTTTTGTTTACTTCATCTCTACTGGATCAGTTAAACATCTACAGCAAACTTTCTCTTTAATATTTTTTAATATTACATAATACTATTTAATGGGTAGTTTAAAAGAAACTTATGAAACATTTCAAAACAATATTTTAATTTTTAAGAACAAATATGTGTGTGTGTGTGTGTGTGTGTGTGTGTGTGTGTGTGTGTGTGTGTGTGTGTGTGTGTGTGTGTGTGTGTGTGTGTGTGTGTGTGTGTTTCCTCTTTAGTTAGACAATCTTCTTGGGAAGGGAGCATTAACTAACAGCTTTCAATTTTTTATTGGCTAAGATTTAATTAAAATATGTAATAACTCTAGAGAGAAATTTACTTAAAATTTCGGTTTTGTCGGTGTCAAATGGCGTAGACATTGGCGACGTCAGGGTAGTTCCAAAAACCTCATCTCAAAGTCTGTGAACTCCATTTCTTACGATCTTTCACCACACCTTGTTTTTCTACTTTTTTGACGAAAAACATTTTTTTTTTTTTTAATTTCTATAACATTGACGGAATTGTTTTGTCGTTCGCGGATTCATTACTCCGTCAATCTCATTAAAAAAAAAAAATTGCCGTGCTATTTCACTATAAGCTTCGTTTTTTTTAAAACAACTAACCGCATGTTTCTTTGTTTTCTTTAACATACAAGTGTTCCCTTTCTAAATTGCGTAAAATAAACTTTGAAAGTATTCATTTTGAAAAATAAACATTGAAAAAGAAGAATATGCAACTGTTCCGATAGAAGTTTAGTTCAGATCACGGAGAAATCAGCCGAAGTCACGGGGTTTACTTCGACCAGTAACCCCAGGTTAGGAAACCCGCAGTCAAGTGACTTGAGGTCGAAAAAGAGCCGTGAATTGAAGTTCTAACCTAGGGTTAGTTTTAACTTGACTGCCGGTTACTTGACTCCAGGTTTCATCGCTGGGTCAGGTTAGCGGTGAATACGAGCGTAAGCAGCCTTCTTTGTCGACTCAAATTAGATTTCAGCCGCCCATCCGGTATAGTGGTCAGTGAAGCTGACTGCGGTGCCGTAGAGACTGGGTTCGAATCCCGGAGAAGGCATGGATGTTTGTGTTGTAATCCTTTCTCTTCTATCTGTGTTGTATGCCCCCGTGTTATACAATGCGCGGTGCACGGGGTTTATAAATGTTAAAACAAAAAAAAAATTAGATTTCATATGAGAAAAGATTTGTTTGTTGTTCACATATGAGTGGAACCAAAAATGGAAAGCGAAGTACGTTCAATTTTCTTCAAATAATTGAATAACTTCAGCATCGATATCCAACAATTTAAATTAGCTTTCGATTAAAATTTAATCAATTTTAGGAAACTAAAAATAAGAACTGACCGATTCAAATTTTCGAAGCAAGATTAAAGTGATTTGAAGATTTAATTGAGAATGAAATACAGCTATATAAAATTGCCTTCTTTAATGATTATTCTATCTTTCACATTCCGAATAAGCAACATGTGTCGTGTTTTTAGCTGTAACATTTTAAAACACAAATTTGTAACAGTCCCATTCCTTCTCGAAAAAGCTAAATCAGCTGTTATTTTTCTTTAAATCCGATATAAGAAATTTGTAACAAAATTAGATTTGCTCTTCTCGTGTCTCTTTGTTTTATGGCAAAGAATTGAATACAAGGTATAGCTTTAAATAAAAATGCGTTAGATGCATTCATTCTATTTTTTTATGAGATAGTTATTTCATAAGTTTGTAGATGCTCTGAAAAATTGTCCCGCGTGCCATATGTTACCGACGCTTGGTGTAACACAGGCATGTCAAAGTCATTTGATATCAGGCGCCACATGAGCTATTTTACATTAAGTTGAGGGCCGCATGTTTCTAATGTTCAAAAATTTAATAAAACAGAATTTTTAGAATCATTATATTCTATATTTATAAAACTCAATGTATTATATAGTATGCATATATAATCATTTAATATTTCATTTTGTTTTTTAAACTATGCATGTTTTATATTGTTTTATAATAAAAAAAAATTAAAGTTATTATACAAAATACAATTTAATGTTAATATTGTTCTTATTTTCTCAAAGCAAGTCGTCAAAATTTGGTTGAACATATTGAACTGATGTAATTTTTAAAAAAATGTTGATTATGTATAAACATCTAGAGTTCCCACTTCCAATCATTTTTGTTTCAGCAAAGAATCCCAATAGATTTCAATTAATTCCATTTATAACTTTTCCTCAACAATTACAATATCGATAGATAGAGGCGAAGTTAAGAAACGGAATAGTAATTCAAAATTTTTAAAATCAGAAAACATTCGATTGAATTCCATTTCTAACAATTTAATTTGGTGAGACTATTCTGTAAATTTTAATTGAAGGGATTTAATAAATAAATTTTTTTAAAAAGCTTTCAAAGCGAGACAAGTTTTCTCTTGCTGTTTGTAATAATTTTTGTTTAAAAGCGTTAATATTATCAAATAGCATTGTAGCAAAAAGATTTTTGACTTGAAGTTTAAGTTAAGTTGATTTGTGTAAGATCAACTGAGAAAGTCAGGTGCCCTACCCAATGTTCATCTTTTAATTCAGCACTTTCATAATTTTTATTTCCAAGAAAATGATTTCATCCAGCAACTTAAAAAAATCGTTTTAACATTTTAGGAATCAAAATCTATTGAGCTCATGTGTAATATGTTTGACCTATATAAATTCACATTCTATATCATCCAGAAATGAAGCAAATTGACGATGCCAAACTCTACATGCTCGAATATAGTTTACAATTTTACTGACTATTTTAAAACATGTCCAGTATATCCAAGTACATGCCCAAGAACAGTACTTGCTATGAAATAATACAATGCAAATGATCAAAATTACTATCACGATGCTGTTTTTGCTTGTTTCTTTTAATCTGGCAACTCCTTTAATAATACTGGTTATGGTAAGTGCTCTATCAGTTTCAAGACAAACCCACTTTTCCAAGGATAACTTACACTTCATAAAGATTTCCAAAAGTGCATCAAAATAATGTATTGCGCACAAAACACATGACTCGACTATAATTCTCGATTATTTCATCACCTCTGCTGGCTACAGAATTTCAACTTAAATTACACTTAAAATTTTTTACTTGTACTGGACATATTGTATTTATACGAAACTAAGCCGTACCCCAAATTCTCAACAAGTTTTTGTGAAAAATGAAAAATAGTATAAAATTTTTATCAATATCAAATTTTACGAAATTAAAATAAATTTTAAAGAACTAATAAGCGAATTATTTTTTTTATCAGTATTACGAACTTTTCTTTCATACGGGACCCCGTAATTGCTCCAAATACCCCATTCAACAAATTTCTTTCCCTTCGATTCTAAACCACACCCAATTTTCAGCAGCATTAACATTGGAAAAAAAGCGGGATTTAAATTCGAGTATATACGGTAATTCTTCCGCTTTAGTTAAGCATTCACTAATACATTCTTCTTCAGTAAATGGTTTCGATCTGTACTTGCGATTAAAAGTGATAATATATAGTTTTTACTGCAGTTGTATTGTCTTCAGCAAATTTAAGTGGCCGCGGTAGCCTAGTGGTCAAGGTAACGGACTCAAATAATGAATTCGAGACTTGTACCGCTGAAGATCCGTAACGCAGAGGGGGCCGATACAGGTTAAATATGTCGAGGCTCAAACGTCCTCCCAGTTGGTGTGATCTGGAAGTTAGGAGAGGGAGGTGCCAGCTCAGGTCTCGTCCTCGTCACTTGACCATGATTCAAAATTACGAGGTTCGTGGCCTCGTAATTTTGAATATATTGCAGTTTTCATTTTTTTAAAAAAAAAAAATTACGATTTTCATCTTCAATTAATCTTTTCCTACTTTGTTCTTGAAGTTTGATATTTTTATTAAATAACTTTTTAATTTAGTATGTGTCGATAACTCCAACACTTAAGCAGTAGACTCAAGAATCTCTAGCACAATACACTTATTGCTGCAAACACTGTCAATACTTATGGTTCTCTCTTAGTCGATACTCATGACACAATCACGAAGCAGTTTCTTGTGGACTGGCGTTTATTTTTTACTCCTAACTTTTCACATCGGAATTGCAGGGCATGCGCAGTTCAGGCAGCGTAATTGGGATTGCGCAAACACAGTTTATACATGCATTACTATGGACACAATAACACACTACTCTCTTAATTACACAGATAGCGCTTCGGATGCCGTGAACTAACAGTATGAATAAAAATAAAAATCCACTTTCATCTACAAACGATTGAGTAAACATTGCACTTTTTCTTGGCCATCTTGGGGGTTTTAGGTTTTAAGAAAATGAAACTTCAACGGCCTCTGATGTCACGGTATTCGCTTCTCACTAAATGGACACTTCAATGATAAATAAAAGTTGCACAAACGATGAATCGTAGAGTGATCTATAGCGAATAATATGCACAAATACATTTAAAAATTAATTTATTATAATAAAATTACATGAAAAAAATTTTATAAAATATTAAAAATAATTTTTGTTTCAAGGTTATTTCTATAATTAAATGGGATTTAAAAAAACAAGAATAGATAACAGGTTAATATGTTGTAAATTTTCTTTAAAAAGTTTACAGGAATAAATTTTAAAATACCCCCCCCCCTTAAGTATTGATATTTTTAATTTTGTAAATGTCTCCGTGGGCCGCAACCTTTGTATTAGCGGGCCGCGTGTTTGACATGCCTGGTATAACATATAACAATGAATTCTTTTTAAGTTTCTTTCTATTTTCTTCTTTAAATTAATAATTTTTCTCAAAAATCTATGTTACTGAACAATTCTAAACCGGTAAAAAAAAGTATTGATACAGCATTCAATTCTTGTTTGTTTGGAAAATTCTTTACATCTTTACCCTGAAATATTAAGTTTTTTTTATCAAAGCACACAATCTCTATAAACATATCTATCTAAATTTAAATATCAGAAAAAAGAAATTTTTAAATCATTTTCATACTCGAAAGGGAAAAATTTAAACTTCGTAACAACATGATAAAAAATTTTAATTCATATGAAGTATACAAATTGAATAATACTAATATCAACTGAATACTGACGATAATAAACATGTTCAATAACTTAGGTTAATCCATTAAGGATTAATGAGAGAAGTAACTCAAGTTTTAAAAAGGAGTATTTGGAAAAAGGAAAACTTCGCAATAAGGAGCCGAAATGATCAAGTAACACATTGAAAAGTTATTTAAAGATAAGATATTCATTGACTTAAAACAAGGAATGTAAGAATATTTATGTTATAAGAATACATTTGGACGTATTATAACTGAATTATTTAAAAAGTTAGAACATTTCATATCACAACTCTATAAAATGACCCTTGTAGGAACTAGTAAGGGAAAAAATGAAGGTTAAATTTAAAATTAATTTCACTTTATTTTTGAACATTTCAAAGATGAAATATATGAAAATTAATGAATTAAGTCCTGTTTGATATTTTACAGGTCCTAGATTTTTTTGAGATACCATGTCAAAAAAAAAAAAAAAACTTAAATAGAGTTATAAATAATTAAGATAGGATTTTAAAAAGAAATTAGCGTACGTACACCTCAATGTTATAATAGATATAAAAATCAAGTAATAAATAGAAGATGAAAAATACTGATAAAAATATGGAATCTACTTAATGTATTTAGATGCTAATAGTTTATATGTTTGGGGTATTTCTGAATAATTAACATATTTTGGTTTTAAATCATTGAAAAAAATGTGTAGAAAATGTAACTAAAATACCAGATAATTCTGTAACGAAATACATATTAGAAGTTTATTTAAAATATCCAAAAAATTATGATTCCCATTCGAATAGTTCCTAAAGCAAGTTCATTAGTTTCTAAAAGTATATCTGAACAAAGTAAATCATTAATAAAATTATATATATATATATATATATATATCATAATAAATATTATTCATTATAAAAGTTTAAAAAGGCATTAGAAAATAGGAATTAAGTTATAAAAGTACATCCAGTGTTTTAGAGTTTAAACGGAAAGACTGATTAAAAAGAAATATATAGAACAAAACACTCTCAAAGACTATAAATGATTCTAAAAAGAAAAAAAAATTCTAACTTAATGAATAATTTTATATTAGTCTAAGAATATATTAGGTAAAGATTTATTTTGTAATTATGAAAAAATTTGAAAATTAATAACCGTGGGAATCCAATTTTAAAGAAGGAACTATAGTTATTGAAAATTTGGTAGTTTTCTCAACCTGTATAGAAACTAAACGTGATCATAGTTGAAAAATGATTCATAAAACAAAAGAATATTATATTTATCCTCCAGTTATTGGCCTCCTTGTAGAGGGGCTGATGCACGTTAAATGTGTCGAGGCTCAAACGTCCTCCCATTGGTATGGGAGGGAAATTAAGACAACGGGGTGCCAGGTAAGGTGTCGTCCTCATCATTTGGGCATGGTTCAAAATTATTAGGTCCGACGCCAAAAATCCTCTTGTAGCTGAATAGGGGGGGGGGGTGACGTTAATATTCACTCTCTCTCCAGATATTAGAGGTATTCAACTGTTTGTGTGTGTGTAATTCTATGAACGGTTTTAGAATATCTCCATAAAGCTAATAATATGTTGTACAATAATAGTATTCAGTGGCGCACACAAGGGGGTTGTCCTGGGGGTCTGTACACTCCCCAAAGCCTTTGAGATTTTTTTCGATTGATGATAATCCTATGTATATATATAACGTAAAATTTAATTAAGTACTTGTAATTAACAATTTATTTTATTAATTAATGCTAATTATTAGTTTATAATTTATTTGTTACTACTTTTTGTTAACAAAATCAGAAGAATCAATTGGTGTCGTCTTGATGTATGATGCGAGTTGGGAGACTTTCGACCGTGGTCTCCCCCCCCCCTTCAAAATTTTTTGTGTGCGCTACTGATAGTATTTTTTTTTATTATAATCATTTGCCCATACTAAAGGGGGGGGGGACATTTCTTCCTAAAAATGCTCTTTGTACATTAAATTCTTTACTTTCAAATGCTTTTTCTAATTTGATCATTTATATTTTGTATGTAATCAAAAAATATTATTCCTAAAATAATATATTTTTTATCTGCTTATAATTTTTATTAACATCGTAACATTTTAAAAATGTTTTACAAAAATAGTTTTGGCCTATCTAGTGGAAGGAAATGGGTGCAGTGTCGGAATGCTTTGTTCGTCTTGTTATCTCTTTTACGGTAGCGTCATATTGGTTAATTTAAAAGTTAAATTCAATTACGTCATGGCTATTATTTACATTTTGAGTTAACTTAGTAATTAGATTATTACAGTCTAAATTCTGTTGTTTTTCGAGAGAGAAGTTTTTGGCATCCCTTTTCGTTCTCTCTCCCCGCCCTCTCTAGGGTTTGGGAACATCGCAGACGGCTCGGGTTGCATCCGGTATGTCGGGTGAAATAGAGGGTGTTCCTTGTGGTGTCAAAGGTTGTCGGGGCGATGCCCATTCACACTCACAGCTGTTAGGTGGGAATCCTTACAGCCAGAGGCGGATTAAGGTAGTTGGAGGCTCCTGGCGGTAAAAGGTTTGGGGCCCATGGGCATAAGAGTCGAAAAACTAAAATAGTGAAAAGAGTCATTTACTTTAAATTCTCAAAATAGAATATAGTGATATAATAAAACTCCATCGGCTAAAGAAAAATCTTAACTGAATATATATATATAAAAATATATTAAAAACCTTACTTATAAGAACTTACAGTTTTGCTATACAGAGTTTGATTTCTCTTTGGCAAATTCATCAATTATTTATTCCATATCTATTTTGTCCAAAACATTTTATTCTGTATATAATATGGCCATGTTTTTCAATTTGTCTTTTCTCCCATGGTACTTCTTAAATTATTTTTAATTATTAATCTTAAATTATCTTAAATTATTCACCTGATGCATTCGATATCGGTATTGTTAAAAATATTTTCAAAAGTTTTTCGACATTAGGATTTCTTTTGCATGCCGATAAATTTCTAGAGGGGGTTTCATTGTAACTTTGTTTTCTTTTCATTTTTTGTTCCAAGCTGGCGTGGTTGGTTTGTCGCTGACCTTTGCACTCATCAAGCTTGGGGCCCCTACCAATGTTGAGGTCCGACACCCGCTTAATCCGCCACTGCTTACAGCCTCTATATTTCAATGAAAGATCAGAGAAAGGAAGGTCTTTGATTATTCCTAGTCTCATTGACTATACATAACACAGGCTATTAAGAAAGATTTGCCCAATTTTCCAATGAGAAATTATTTTATTATGAGTCAACATCCTGATATCCCCTTACAATTATAACTAATTAAATGGCGAACCAGGTTTATCGTGGTCATGTTATATCAAATACATTTTAAACACATTTTGTTACATAATGCTGTATTTTTTCTTTCTTAACTAAATTACCACAAAATTAAATCTCAGCCAAAGATACAGCTTCTTGTAAATATAATCCATCATTAAAATATAGAGAACAGAATAATACAAACATTGTGTGAAATAAGCAAAATAAATTTCGTTTTTTTCGGTCAAACTATTGAAAACGGTGTTTTGTCAAATTTAATGCAGTCG
The DNA here is from genome assembly GCA_019973975.1 of Trichonephila clavata. Lineage (NCBI taxonomy): Eukaryota > Metazoa > Arthropoda > Arachnida > Araneae > Nephilidae > Trichonephila > Trichonephila clavata. The sequence goes on from BMAO01000147.1 coordinate 121,275, forward strand.
CATACTATTGAAATTGAGGCACCACATATCTACGAATCCAATGTTTCTGTGTTATTTAGCAGTCAATATCACAATATGCAACAATGTATTATATTCTGATTATAAACTATGTTTTACATTGTCTCATTTCAAAACTATTTATCAAAGTAACAAATGTACTCGTATTTGTTATCAACTGTATAAAATATATGTTAAAAAATATAATGTAATTTTTGCAGTTTACCAAATTTGTAAATATTCATGTGTTTTATCACAGTCCCAATTTCATATACGTTATAGGTTGGATGATATTTGATTATTTGCACGCTTCTTTAAAAAGTTTGTTTGTTTACATATATACATGTGAATGTATAATGCAATTATTTATGAGATCAAACGTACTTTTATTTTTAAAAAAATGCTATAGTTACAATTTGATAAAAATTATCTGTGTCATTACACATTTTGCGATATTCAATGCTTTACCAGATTCTTTTACTCACTTTGCGCGATACAGTTTTTATACGTCATTATGAACTAGAATTGGTACAATTCTCTGTATAGAACATTGGATGAAAAATAATTGATCTCTACACTAGAGGATTGAAAAAAATCTTTGATTCAAAAGTAATTTTTTTCCTAACTTCATGATTTATTAAAGTAAACACGGAAGAATAAAAATTAGAAGTAATACTGTAATATAGCAGAATAAACTATTTTTGAAACATATGTATGTAATGCAGGTTTACGAAGCAGGAAAAAATAAGATTTACTTACTCATTTCTTTCCCACACTAGTCAGTAAGAATTAGGCTTTTATGACTGTCTGAAAAATTGGGGGGAGGAGAGTTGAAAAACTCAATAATTAAATTAAACAGGAATTTAAGTATGATGTCCATTTTTTTTAAAAAAAAAGTGTGTATCATAAAGGTAAAATGTGTTTTAAAATTTTAGGGGCATGCTTAGAAATAAAATTTCAGTTTTATAATTAGATATTTTTCTATGTGGATAAACTCTATTTAAAATTGGAAAGTATTTAAAATTACGGCCGGAAAATCTTGTTAAAAGGTCTGACCGCTTTTTTTTAAAAAAAATTAAAACATCCTGTGTATTCTTAATGATTTAAATTAATATAAATTTAGAAATGCTCTTAGTAACTTGTAAATAATTGGAATATGATTTTTAACATAGAGAAATGCATCCCTTTTATTTAAAATAATTTACTGTAAAAAAAAACTGTGTGAAATTGTAGTTTTTATTGTTGCTAAGGTAAACAATATTTCAATGAAACATTTTCGCTCATTTATACGCATTTAAATAAGTGAATTTATTTCTAATTCGGCATTTAATATAGTTATTTTAGAAAAGGAAACCATAAGAGAGTTCTCGTTCCATAAAAAACCATAGGATACTATGGTTTTTTTATGGAACGAGAATTTTGGCCTTTTAATCTTTCTTTTTATAAGAAAACTTTGTGAATTAATAATAGCTTGTAGGATTTAGGCTTTTTATTCCATTTAATTAAAAACTATAACACAGGCTGTATGTAATTAAATTTTTGTCTTGTTCAAATTCAATTTCATTTGGTACAAAAAAAAAAAAGGAATCGCTTACTCAAATATGCATTCAGCAGTAATATGTAATGAAACCCTCTTTTTCATTAATCAATTCCTACTATTAGTTGACTCTCTCTATAGATTTATTTATCTTATTCAAATCTTCAAACGTTAATAATACACTTTCTATTCATCCTCTCTATCAAGTTCAAATAATATTTTTAAACTTGTAGAGGATGACACTTGATGTTAATAAAGATTTTTCAAATTTTAATTAAATGATTATCAGTTTTTCAGCCAAATTAGCCATTATTACAACAATGCAGACAAACCACATGCTCTTTATTCAATTCCTACTATTAGTTCACTCTATCCCTATATATATTGTAACGTAGATCGGGGTTCGAGGATTTTATGCAAAAGCAGTCGTAAGCAACAAGACAGTTCTTTGCGAGCGATGCGTATTTATTAGCGTAAATCAATCCTTAAAAATACAGGATTCAACAGCAAAGTTCACTGAATAAATAACAGAAGGATTTCCCACCTTCGACAGCACTCAGACACAATAAGCAGTGTCTAAATACACGTAAGTAAATGATTATTCACAAGCACAGCCGAGCTGATTAAGTTCAAGGCAATCGCTAATCAAAACAGTGCTCCCTACTCGCTGGTTGAAATCAGACTGACCGTTGCGGCGAGTCTCTCTCTATTTATAGCAGAGGCCGAAATTTCTCGAAAGATGCGCTCGCGCCACAGATCGTGAAATTAGTGGATTTTTCTACTAATTTCTAGAAGAATCCAGAGGGTCGCCAACTCACCAACATGGTCGCCAAAAATGATGCCAACTTGGCTCTATCGCCAATATTTCGCCAAATTCCCAATGAATTGCCATTATAACGTAAGGGACGGCTTGCTTGTGAATATTACAATCTTAACATGAAATAAATATAGAGTAATATAAAGGCATTGCACATCCAAATTCAAATTATTTACATTATTTTATACAAAATTCGTAACAATATATATCGTCCAAATTTTCAGCCGTTAATAAAATACTTTCTATTCATCCATTTAAAGCAGGAATTGACTTAAAAAAGAATTTTTTTTATATTACTTGCTTTCGGCATAAATTTAGTAACGAATTGAGTCGAGTTTATACATTATATGCATAGATATATGATTATATTATGGTAGGATGTACTAATTTCTGGGGAAATCTTCAATAACGTGGGCTGGATTTTCTACCGCCAAATCCTCTTTTCTAGCCGAAGATCGATCGCCAAGGCGTATCCTTGAGAAGAACCGGTTTGTAGTAACCATATGCGATACGATTCTCCTCAGAGAAAACTCCCCGTAGTAATACATTGTATTCCTGACATTCGGGTTTTCATTTCAGTGTTGATGTTTTCTGAAAATATTACCAGTATAATTTAAAGGGTAGGTTAAACGATTTCTCGAATTCACATTTTAAATTTTTTTTATCTCAAAATGAGATTAAAAAAAAAAAACTTTATGTACATTTCAACTAAGTTAAATTTCCAGTTTTTTCTTTTCAAAGCAAAGAGTTATTATTTAAATTCGTAGCTAAATTACATTATTTTTATAAATACGAGACATAAGTATCAAATGAAACATAGTTTTAATTTTTTGCCAGAACAAAGGAAAATAATTATTTATAATTATGATAAAACACACATTTTAGTACAATCAGTGCAGATTTTGTCTAGTCAAACTAATCCAGAAATCTCAAATATCTTACCATCCTAAATATCTATCATTTGTTTTATCTCATCATTACCTTAATTTTTAAAGGAGATAATCACTCAGATTTTTCGAAAGAATCGAATGCATTTCTGAAAAAATTTTCTTCCTTTATATATATTCAGAGATGATTTATTTTTTAAAATCATAGATTATTTTATATTGGGGTTTTTTTTTAGATATAATAGTAACAAGGGTTTTATTACAATTTGGAAGGGAATATATACTTATATACAGTACAATATCTTACACATTTCATAATTTTCATTATATTTCTCTTTTTTTTTTTAACTACAGATTTTCGAAAAAATAGCGATTTACAAAAAGCTGTTGATATTGTATGAGTTTCTGAATAGTATAAGAAAATTCATTTCTGCTCCTGATAATAAAAGTGGCCGCGGTAACCTTGTCGTCAAGGTAACGGACTCGTGGCTGGTGTGTCATGAGTTCGAGCCCAATACCACTGAAAACCCGCATTGTAGGGGAGCAATGCATAAAAAATCTATCGATGCTTAAACGTTCTCTCGTTTTTGTGGTGTAGAAGTTAGGAGAGGGGTTGCCAGCTCAGGTGTTGTCCTCGTCACTTGAACGTGGTTCAAAATTACGAGGTCCATCTTCAAAACCCCTCGAGTAGCTGAATAGTGTAATGCTAATATTTATTCACTCAAGATAATAAATGTGTTGAAAATAAATCTCGAATTATCCACGTATAATAAAGCTACCATTTTCAACAACCAAAACATCACGGCTTCTAGGATTCCTGGAAAGGAATGACTGTAAATTGATATCTTTGCTGCACCACTTTGAATGAACAGGAAATACATCAATAAAGAGTTCATTAGGGATATAAACATATTTATCTTAAATTAACATTTCAAAATTAGTATTTTTTATGAAACTAATCAAAATAAAAACTCTAGAATTAACTAGTGTCTTTTTGAATCCTCTTTGATATTATTCCTTTTAATTACTCTTTTACACCTTTACATACATCTGTGTAAAATAATTAAATTATTTTTTTTTCTAAACAGGACATATATAAGATGTAAAAATTATTTTCATTGAAAATGAGTGATTTCCATTTTGTACAATTTATATTTCAATATTTGAACCATATGAAACTACAATTATAGCAAAAGTTATAATTGACATAGTTTAAATATCCATGTAAAAATTAAAATAGAATTGAGACAGTGATGAAATAACAAAATTTATGTGCTCCTTAATCCATTGTTTTCTAATAAAAGTTGATAAAAATTTAAAAACATGTAAATCTCAAAAACTTGGAAAATGATTTTAAAAATATCATATTATGACTGAAGGTTAAATATATTATACCAATTGCAAAATTTTAAAATGAATGTTAAAAAAAAGAATATGTTCTGGTTAAACACTTTTCTCCTTGCAAAACAAGAATGAATGTTTTAATCAACAAGACTTAGATTTCTCCATAGGTCATAGACAATTTTTAAAAAATGATAGCATTAATTTTTTGATTTGTTTATAGCCAATAAAAATGTGATTAATAGCATTTTCTCAATTTCAGAACTTAAAACAAAAATCAGGGGAAAAAGTATTAAAAAATATAAATTAATTCAGTGCTTTTCAAATTGTGGGGCGCGCCCCTCCAGGGGGGTGGGATAACTCTACAAGGAGGGTGTGAGCATGTCGGAAATAAAAGATTAATTAAGAATGTATCTATATATTAATTTATTGAAAGGAAGCAAAGGAAAATATATTCTGATATAAAAATTAATCAAATATCCATGTGTGTACACTGTTATAATATACTTATAAATTGTACAGTACAATACATTTGATAATAAATTTATCTATATTAAATTAAGAACAAGTTTAATAATTACTACCGAATTCCTTGAGCATGCTATATACAAAATTTAATATATCTTGATAATTTGTGTTATTTATAATTAAAGTCGTATTGTAATTTCAGCGTCAAAGTACATTATTATTGCTTTCAAAACAATGTTATTGTATGGGGGGGGCGATGAAATTTATGATTGAAAATTGGGTCGCCAATATTTAAAATTTGAGAAGCACTGAACTTATTGGTAAAATTTTTATTTTAGAATATCATACATGGTATGATTTACAGCATACCATATTCGGTTGTGTCATATGTAACATCTACGTACTAAAGTATCATTGAATTTTTTAGATAGGATGCAAAAATGAGAAAATTTATGAAATTAATATACTTAACTATTAATCATTTGTAAGAAAATAAAAATTAACTGGATTTTTTATTTCTCATATAATTTTTGTTTTTGTTTTTTGTCATAATACTGTAATTTTTACTTTCAACATTAAAATTCTGTAAAATATAGAGTATGTTGTACAGAAATCATTAATATAAAACATTATCTTGTAGATTATTACACACAAATTCAAATGTTTAATATTATTCAGTCAACTATATAGAAACAAATCTTTTGCGGAAAAAATTCACAGGTCACAAAAAACAGAAATTTTTTTGTTGAATATTTTTTATATGCCACGAAAACAATAAATTAATAATTTCATAGTCGTTTAATTAATAATCATTGCATTCATTACCGTCTAATTGATTCGATCAGCTGAACTATTTTTTAGCACTTGGCAGCAATTAATCGTGTAAATGTAATTCAAGAATTGGCTCTGTGCATTAAATATTTAAATTCTACGAGGATATAATGCTTAATTATATAAAGAAATGTAGAAGTGATACTTTAAATTTATAAGGGGAGATTTTCTTTCTAAACTTATAATAATCAAATTTATATTATTTGAAGACTCCTAAATTTCTTTACGTATTCAAAGAAAAAAAATTTCTTTGTGTTCATCTTTAAATTTGACCTTATTTTTTCTTTTGCTAAAGCCTATGTTTTATTTTGCCGAGTTTCTTGATGGAATTATTCATTTAAGAGTATCTTGATAAAAAATGTTTAAAACTCGTTTATTAAGTCATCAAATACTTTTTTTTTTTGCTAAACATAATTATTACAAAAATATGTTAACAAACTTTGTATCAAGTGTTTTAAATGATTAAGTTTTATTTATTTATTTTACTGTTCATTTTATGCTACTACATACAAAATACCATGTTTAATTAAATATTTGGAAATTCTACATCGTCTGAGTTTTTTACGTATGTTTTAAATTTTGATTTTTAAAAATTTAAATACTTTTGGTTAATTCCTTATAGTGGTTGCGGTAACCTAGTAGTTATGGTCACGAACTCGAGGCTGGAATGTCTCGGGTTCGAGTCCTGGTGCCACAAGGGATCCACCATGTAGAGCAGGCCGATGTACATTGAATCCGTAGAGGCTCAATGTCCTCCCGATGATGTGGTGTGGCAGTTAGGAAAGGGGGTTGCCAGCTCATATTTTAGTATAATCAGTAAGAATTTCTAGTCAACATATATTAAGACTGGATCTAATCTAGAAATTTTATATCTCTTACTATTCTAAATGTATTATTTGTTTTATTTTTATCATTATCCTAATTATTAAAGGAGATAATCTCTCATATTTTTAGAAATAAATAACTTTAGTTAAAGTTTTTGTTTTTTACAAAATCAATACTTTGAATTTTCCTCCATTATATTTATTCACAGCTAATTTATTATACACAAAGATTAATTCATACAAAGTTTTTTTCGATATAATAGTTAAGAGATATTCTTTGGAAGTGAATATATACTTGTAGTATAATATTTTGTTTCACATTTCTCATTGCTTTTCTCTCTTTTTTTTTATTAATAGGTTTTCGAAAACTTAAAGATCTACAAAAAATTGTTGATATTGCGTAAGTTAGTGAATAGTTCAAGAAAATTCATTTCTGCTCCAGATAATAAAATCTCTTAAGTAAATGTGTTGAAAATAAATCCAGAATTATTCCGTATAGTTAATTTAGATTTCTTAACTACTGAAACATCATGACTCTTAGACAGGATTCCTGAAAGAGGGATAAAATTGATATCTTATTTGTATTATTGACTTAACAAGAAATTGACAATCATCGATATAAATATATTTATCTTGAATTAACATATCAAAATTTTAACATTTATTTATAAAACAAACTAACGCAATTTAGAACAAAGGATTTTAGAGGTTTGCTAGTGCCTTTTTGAAATTTCTTTATTTCTCAAAATTCTACATGATTTTTTTTTTATTGTATCCAGTTAAGGGAAATTTATTAAAGCTCTTTTGTTTCATTTAGTAAAACACTTCTATATACATGTGTGTAAAATAATTAAATGATCCCCCCCCTAAACAACATATAAGATGCAAAAATTCTTTTCAATGAAAATGTGCGTGTGAGTGAACTTTTAATTTTCTGTTCATAATAATTGCGAACGAACAAAAATATTGTGATTAGAAACACTTGCGAATATGAACATCCCTTTTATTTTTTTTGTATAAAACTAAAGATAAAAATTCTTCAGATCTTTCATTTTTAGAAAGACACCGTTTTGAGGTCAACAAATCTATAGTACTGTTTTTGCGGCATGGTCCAAAAGGAGGGGAGTGTCAAGAATAGGGAATTCCTTTTGTCAAGAATTGGGGAGTGTTTCAAATACTTGAAAACAATCCTTCAGGTAATACTGAGAATTTCTTTTTCTTTTATTTTTGCTGCTTCGCTACTATAGTTCACTTCTTGTCTGAGAATCATCAGTTTAGAAGTCTTTATTTTTACCAGTCATTTTATTGTAAGCGATCTACAGTTTTAATTAAATATCTTCAACAAGTACGAAATATGAAATATTATGAGTTTTGCTCAGTGATTAATTATATAAAAATACTAGCCGCGCGAGGTATAACGGCTAGTATTTGAACTGATCAACTGAATTTGTTTCACTTGTTAAAAAAAGTCCTCTGTTAACAACAAATGAAATCTATATTTTTTCTATATTTATTACAATTGAAACAAAATGCTTTAATTTTCCTACCAATTAAAAAAATTTACGAAGTTTGCATTCCTTTTTTTATAAACTGTGCTACTTAGAAAAAGCCACAACATTTTAAATTTCACAAAAAGCAAAAACAAAAAAACAAAAAAAAAATCGAATGTAGTCATTTAAATTTCTAATACTCTTATCCTTATGAGAAAATAAAATAATTTTGAAAGGTAAAAAAAAAGTCAGTTCTTGAAAACACATCTAAAATAAAGTTCAAGTAATGATCAGCGCATATAATTTGCTCAATTTAGCCAATTAAGAAACACACATAAAAGCTATTTACCTAATCACTTACATAATTTTCAAAAAATTTATAATGTTATAAAATCAATCAAAGTATTGAAAAATTAGGAATATTAAATGTTTGTATTATTTGTATATAGTTTGACAAAGTTTAATAGTAAAATATGCTCTGATATTAAAACATTTGAAATAGCAAATGTGCTTAAATAAAGTTAAAGCTTTTTAATAATTGAATTTAATAGAAGCGTTGCGCACGAAAGATAAAAAATATACATGTTAGATGGATTAGCTATTGAATGACTTTTGGAAGAAAATTGTCCCATATTCATTGCATCGCTAAAAATTATTCAACATTTCTTAAACCTAAAAATTAAATTTTAAATAATAGTAATCAATAGTGTTATTAATTAAAAAACAACAAGAATGGACAACTAATTTTATAACTTAATTTAACATTGAAATTTAAGAACATGGGTTCTTTTGGCTGCAGACTTCAAATTTATATGCAATCTCACCTCAGCTGGGACGTTTAAATTGTATTTTATTAACTACCACACAACATCATTCGAGAAATTTGAAATCCCGTTTCTTATATTAAGTCGCGCTTGCAGAATTTCACAAAGTGGATTCTTGGTAAAACCAGGATTCGAACCCATGATTAATCTTCTAGACTGCGATCCATTAAAAAAGATAAAAATTGCAGAAATACCTAATACGAAGTAAAAATAGACGCAAAAACTAAATACTACTTAGAATTTTCTTTTAGAATATAAATTTTTATAAGTAGGTCTGTACTGTGGAAATCTGTCACGAACTGATAAAAGAAAGTAGAAAATGGAAGCGACAGATTTTAAAGAATTAAAAAAAAAAAAACTAAACTTTATTTAAAAAAAGATTTCTTTCGATGGAAAATAAATTGACTAATTTAAGCATACCAAATTGTATCAAAATTTTTAAAATTTCATATGAATTTTATTAAACTTACCAATAAATTTATTTTACATAATTATTCCACTTAACAAATGGTTAGAAATTTGTATTGTTTTTAATATAGCAATTATAAATCAAATAATAAATGGAATGTTTTCAGTATCAGAATGTTTACTTAATTAAACCAATCCGGAAATTAACTTAATAAATTTATTAGTATTAAATTCTAAAACGATGTAAGCAAAATACAAATTTTACCTCCAAGATGTATACACAATATATGTAGAGAGAGTGAGACCTTATCGCTCCCTGTAACGTGCCATATTAAATAAGTATTAATTATATATAATTCAACCTTGCATTTATTTTAACTAAATAGTTTTGTACAAGGGAAATTTTAGATACTTCATTCTTTAACGATATAATTACTTAATGTTTTATATAAAAATGACACCTTTAAATTGAGGAAAGTTTAGTTTCACAGTAAACGGGACGACTATTTAAGGACTGGAGAGTAATAATATCCAGAATAGTGAAATAAATATGTTTCTTTTCTCAGAAAAATTTTTAAAAAATAAACGATATGCAATGATAAAAGAAGGATTTTTTCAACAACATAATATTTGAAAGAAACATATTTACTATTTAATGTGGTATAGGTGCTGGTAGAGACGTTCTCTTTCTCATTTGTTCGTTTTCCCTCTAGTTATTACTTTCACTGCCGAAAAATGTATTTAAATATCACAAATTTTTTTAACCTAGTTCGTTTTAAACTCATCTTCAGGAGTGAAAAAATACAGGTAATGGGCTTAGAGAGAAAGAGAGCTAGAAAAAGAGAACAGAGTCACGTTAAAACTTTTAAGTACCTTTTGAAATTGTTTAACTAATTAAGAAATACCTCTTTGTAGGATTTAGGTATTAAATAAGTGGAATTAATTTATTGAATTAGAATTTCGCGTTGTATTGCAAAAGATGCTGCGAAATAATTTAGAGCTCACATCAATAGACCGCGGCGAATGTTATGATTATTAATAAATTGAATGACAAAAAATGAAAGCGGATTTATTATTTTCAAGGTACATTAAGTACATTTTATAAAGATATTCATGTTCTTTATGATCTCGGAATTTTGTTCATTAAAATTTTTTCAATATGATTGATTGGATAATATAAAACACCTGAATTTGTTTGTAATAGTTTGCATAATAAAGGCTTGTATTGATAACTCAAATCAAAGGCGCAATAGCCCATGAGACCCAAGGCCTATGGTGCCCGTATTAGTTTTTCTGGCCTTGGGCACTGAGGTGCATGAGTAGATGTTCCGTTCCGGTGGTTAGTCTGACGCAAAACTCCCAGTGTTAAATTCCCGTGCAAGCTTGGTACTCATTTATCGACCCACTGAAGGGATGAAAGTCGGGTCGACCTAGTCAGCCCAGGGTTTGAGCCCCGGATCTGTGTCGCGGAAACGTGATGCACTGCCACGCGGCCACTGGGCTACGATTATATTGATAACTTCTGTATAATATGCTCTGTATTAACTTATAAAACAGAAATGTACAAATAGAAGCCTTAGTTTACCATAAAAATTATTCAATAGAAGCGATTTTCAAAAATTTATTCCTTGAATTATCGTTTTTGCATGCATTATCTATTTTCTAAAGATGATATTACCTCAAGAAACTAAAAAAAAAAAAAAAAAATAGTGTGACTGGCTCAAAATCACTTTCAAATATGAATTTTTATTTATATAAACGATATATCTCGTAATTCTGACCTGTAGTTTAGTAACAAGGATGATACCAGAGCTCGTATATATATACGAGTATACTTCACATATTTGATATAAACTATCTTCTATAAAATCAAAACTGGCACGATTGGAAGCCCGCTGTTTGTGATCACATCACTAGACTTCCATAACCCAAATATCAATTCTAGTGCAAACATAAAAATAAAAATAAAAAACATTGCATATTTCTAATTTTTTAGTGGAAAAAAAAAATACGAAATAAATTTTTTTGTAAAAAGTCATGCAATTAAAATCTAATATAATTTCGTATTTTCATATCAAGCCATTTATTCAATAGAAATCAATTCCTTTTTGTAATACTTAATTATCTAATGAAAATTAGTCATTTTCATTTTTCAACTTTTTTTTAGATTAAAAAAACTGCATTTCATGATAGGTTTCTGTTATATAATCGTAGATATAAAAATCTGTATTATGAGGAATAATTCTACTTAATTAGCAGATTTTCTATTTTATATTAAAATATTTTATATAGCTTTTATTTTTAGTCGATATTATATTCTGATTATTAGGTGCGTCGAGGCTCAAATCTTGATTTGATCAAAGTTTATCATGTGAAATTCAGCAAGTATAAATTATTACATGAAACAAAAACAAAGAAAGAGGAATTCAACTGTCATAAACTTTTTCTGA